>VVHJ01056341.1:0-13438 GCA_015107715.1 Tylochromis polylepis
TTGTTTTTATATTTTTTTTATATATATATATATATATATATATATATATATATATATATATATATATACACACATACATATATATATATATGGGAGGTTTTGGAAAGAAGTGAGCAAGTCTCTTGTTGTCTGACTGATTATAATCTTGCAATGCTAAGTAGTCAGGGAAGGTAATCACACTACCTTAATTTGAAGGTGAAACTGGACTCCTGCACTGGACTTCCTGGGTAACACCGGAAAGCTCATATTTCATAACTGTTTGTCATCTTCTTGCTCAGGAGTCCTGGTCAAATTCATTCAAATTTCACTTTAATGTAAAGAGGCGGCTCTTTGGATTGCACTACAAAGGTGATCAGATTACTTTGTGCTAAAGGGCAAAACCCATTGTTCTTGCCGTGACCCTATTTGTCATGCCGTTACTAGCACCAGGCTAAAAATAGAGCTGGAATTTTTTTTTCAAGGGTGTTGTCAAGCACATACATTTTAACTCCTTGTATATTTGACAAAGAGCATAATTAAACTGGTGGAAGTGAAGCATACAGCACAGAGCCATGGATTTAGTCTGTATGAATGAGGTCTTTCACTCAGATTCTCAGCTTAAACAGAAGGGTCACTGTTCTGGGCTGCTGCTGTAACCGTCGTAGTAATCCTTTATTTATTACGTTAATAAAAATGGATATAATGCTTCCAGTTTCACCCCATTAGCCATTAGATTTGGCCCACAAAATAAATAAATCAGGGTAAATTAAAATGAGCTGATTTATTTATTTTCATGCTTAAAATCTTTTTTTTTTTGTGGATTTAAATACTGGTAAAAACTGAGTAAAGATTAAAAAAAAATCCCTTGCCACTTGCATTACCCATCATGTTTGATGTTTAGATTACAAAATGTTACATCAAACTGATTTCTAAGTGAAAGTGCCACTATCATAAGCTATGTTTTTGATGGTTTACTACTGGATTTACAACATGGGTAAATCTGAACTACAGAAAAAAAGGAGCTCTATTGGGGGGGCTCCTGGTTGCCGCGGGGCCCTGAACAGCTGCTGTGTGCCCTTGGGCTGACTATGAAACAACTCGTCTATTTTCCGGCCCCCGCAACATGATCTCAAACTTGGATTTGCCAGAGGCATTGATGGAATAGCTATCAGAGCAGTCACAGAACTTCACTACATTTCACCTTAAGCGCTAAGCCCGACTCTCCTGTTGACTCACCCAGCAGGCCTCACCTGAGAGCTGTAAATCAGTGACAACTTGTTGCCCTCCACAGGTGCTGGGCTGATAGGCGCAGGGTTAACAGTGAGAGTGTAAATTATAAAACAGAGGTCAAGATGTTAGGGCGACAGGGGACCGCAGCAGAAAATTCAGGATACTTCTGTAAAGATATTTAGCAATTTTTTCACAAGGTTCCATCAGATAAAACAAGAGGAATGATTCAGAAATCAGAGGCATGCAATTGTCAACCCCCCGCAAAAACTATAAAATACAGAAACAAGCATTTCATCTACGTGACCACTGAATATGAGAGCACCACATGGCAGAGGTTAGATGCCAACTGGTAGGGAGAAGTAAGGCGACACTAGCTGTCGAGCTATTAAGACAATTAACAAAGTGGTCAGGAGGGGCCGAGCGACAGAGAGGGAACGGCTCGAAATGGAGAGAGATGAGGGTGTGAAGTGACAGTCAGCACATCTGGTCTCATCAATAATGCAGTGGGCCTTTAAACGGCAGTTTGTCGCTTATTGAGCGCTGCTGACTGAAATCAAGCCCGACACCTTAGATGCTGTCAGGGGAGAGTGAAAGGGTGACAGTGGAAGGAGGAGGATGAGGAGGAGAAGCGGAGGGGGAGGCTGGCAAGGAGAAATAACTTTTCAATGACTGCACTGAATGAGCGCTACAAAATGCCACCAAGTACAACCTCATGAGTGTATGCGTTCGTCGATCAGTGAAGTTGAACTTTATAGCAACATCCTTCCAAACTGATATGTAAAAAGGACTTTTAGGGAGTTCAAGTGGGCAGCAAAGATTAGAGTCACCTTTTTTGTGTCAGAACAAATCTAAAATCCTCCTGTTTCTGAGTCCTGGCCCTGAGTAATAATCAAAGTTCTTTTTTGGTGAGACATTATGATGTCACTGTAAATGTTATGGTTATTAAAGTTTATCACGTCATCATTTTAATTACTGCTAAAGTTAAAGACAAAGTCAGATGTTTGTGTGAAACCGCGCAGTGATTATTAAATTAATTCTTTAGTTAGAGCCAAAATATTTTTTGAGGTCAGGGATGTTGACTTTTAGTCCAAGTGAACATAAATAGATGTGCCAAATGTGATGAAGCGGAAATACTGAATTCTTGAGAACAGGATAGACAGACAATCTGAAAACACAACACCCTTTTTTTTTCCTCAGAGAACATTAATACATATAAAGACTAGTTTACATTTGTGTAATGTAAACTACATACACTCTAAAAGCTAGAAAAATATCTGCACAATGTTTTCATCTCTTCATCACTTTTATTATGAAAATGAAAAAGACAGAAAAGTTCCGTAGATGCCTAACATTTTAAATGACAGTCAAAATAGGAGAAACATTTTTGGGATGACACTTTTTCTGTCTTAATAATAAATTCGGAGATCCAACATCAAAATCAAAACAAATAAGGTTACGGCAACTACAATCAATTGCCTTTAGGAAGTGTAAGAAAAAAAAAGAAAGAAAGAAGAATAGGTGAGCTGTTCAGAGAGTTCATTTTCCTGTGATCAGAGGATTTCTCAGCACCACGATGACAGAATCCCCCCTGAGGAACATTTTAGAAATGTAGCGGTCCTTATTTACAGGCTTTGACTTCTTCTTTCCCTTCCCGCTCTTTGGAACTTCTGTCCACATCTCCTTCACGTTCTCCAAGACCATGTTACAATGCCTGAAATGCCGGTGATAATGTAATGTTAGCAATTTAGAGAAACTAAATTCATACATAAATAAAACAGCTGTGATTTTACTCTGGTACTCATACATATGAATTTACAAGTTCTGTGATTTTTTAAAATCTTTTGCAGTTAATATCAGAAGAAATGACAAATAAATATTATACCTAAAATGGAAAAAACAAAACAGAAACTATTTTCAGCTGCCACCTCATTCACAATGGATTATTCCAGTGGGTAGTTCTGTATGTTTCAATTTCTATAACAGATCTTTCTGACGCAACGCCAAAGGGAGTTGGTGTTTCCTCCGAGATCGAGTCGATGGATCTTTCACTCGTTAGGCGCGTAAACCAGCTAATTAAAATGATCAAATGTGCTTGAGGACAATTTTCCAGGCTACATTATACAAGAAGTTTGGTTACTCTTACCTTTGAAAGAGGGCAATATTTAATAATAAATGAAAGGTGCTAAATGTGACTCCAATGGAGAAAAATAAGAAACGAGTGAATACTATAAAGGGACCAAAGTGACGCGATAACATATTATCACCAGTGGCTAGCAATAATAATGAAATAAAGGTTTAAATGTAACAAAACAGACAAAAGAAACACGACACAAAATACACTGATATAAACAACCAAGTCTCACATTATACCCTCAAGAGTGTTAAATACTAAATAAGTGTCTGATTCAGTACCTGTCAAAAGCCTTGACTCTTCCGAGCAGCTTCTTATTGTTGCGACAGTTTATGAGGACCTGCGTGTTGTTCTTCACTGACTGGGTGAGGACTGAGAGGGGGCCGGTGTTGAACTCCTCCTCCTCTCGCTTCTGAAGCTCTTCAGGGGTCATCTCTGACTTGGGCTTTGTTAAGAGGCTCCTGCAAATGAAAGCAGACAACATCATAACAGCATCCTAATAAATGAGCGCGTCAATGACAATGGCATATCTGAAGAAGTAAAGTAGCACTACTGGAAAATTTTCTTTTGTTATACATTTTGATGTTGATTTTATATTTTTTTATTCTGAAATTTTGATAGAATTCATTCATTATTTGTTGTGTGACTACTTACTGAACCAAGTTAAGTGCAAAACTGTACACAGTACACAAAGTAAACTGCCTCACTACAACTGTACAACACAGGTATTAAGCACAGAGATGCATTTATCAGACAGTACACACAAAACACTGAAGCCTAACCCGAGCCCTTTAAAAGCTTCAGTAAGTCATATTTTGGGACATGTTTGGGGACTTTTATGCTTTACACTATTTTGTGCATTTTTTTTACGTCACTAGACTGCTACAGGTCGCAATTAGTTACCAGCATGAAAACGCACGCTCACACACTCTGTTTCTTGTTAGCATTTAGCAAACTAGCATTTACGCTATAGTCTGATTTCGGAATCAGTATTTTTAAACTTTACAACAAGGACAACCACATGTACGAACAACTTTTGATGTAACTACAACATAGCTGTAACACAGCTAGTTATGAAAAGGCAGAGCTCCGACAGCGTCTACAAAGGATCGAGCACATCAAGCTAACCGGCCCGGGTAGCAGACAGGCTAACAATGTTATTCCTTTAAATACTCACTGCTAGCGGATTTGAGTGCCTGAAAGAATAACCACTCTCTCACAACAGTAGCTGATCATCACAGACACTTACATGGTTTCTTTGGGTCGTTTTCAGCGCACTTTGCAACAATTCAGTCGTTTTCAGCTCGCTCTGCAACGATTGCGTTTGACTCGCGTGGATCAAACTACTTCCGGGTCTGTTAGAAGGCGCCTCAAAAACGCTGCTACGACTACCGGGTTACTACAGGCTCATTGAACGGTACAAAAAAAGTCCTTCTGAAATGCACCATTACCACCATTAATTGCATTATATTTACATTTTATTCAATAGACCGCTTCTAAAAGCTGACTAGATATGATTTTATTATTCTCCTCCGATTATCTATCCTGTTCACAAACTAATGAGCTACACTGATGACATTAACTGCTGATTGTCAAGAGGTAAGACAGAAATATTTGTTGTTGGGCCAGAAAATCAGAGACAGAACATTTCATCATATTTATCATCCAGTTATCTGAAACACAGTGAGCACATCAGGAACCCTGGCATTATTTTGGATCATCAGTTTTGGTAATCATATTGTTTGATAAGAGTCCTCACACATACATGAAGATTTGAACATATTACCCCAGTGCCGAAGTCACTTCATTGGCTCCCAGTTGAGTACAGAATTAGCTATAAAATCCTTCTATTCATTCATAAACCTTTCAATGGTTTTAACTTTTACGGTAAGCCCATGAGAGTACGTGTAGTGAAATGTGCTATATATATATATAAAATTGACATCGCTGTTAACATATTAAATGCAGGATAAATTCTTATGTAAGCATGCTCAAATTGTCTTTCAGTTTGAAAACATAATTTTACTTGTTATAGAGAATAGAGCAATTTTACACTGTGGTAATTTTATGTTTTTTTCTGCAAAGAATACTGAAACTCTGTCATAATAATAACAATAATGCTAATAATAACGCCATGGGACTCAGTGTAACTCAGACCTCTTAAGAAGATGTTATAGGATAAAGGAAATAAATCAGAGAGCAGTCAAACTGATATGCAGACTCAAACAGTTAAGTCATTGTTTTGCTCTTTGGTACAACAAGAACAAGGAAAAAGAGCACGTCTATGTCTGAGAGAGGGAGATTGGCTTTCTGGCAAGAGACAGACAGACGCCTATAGGTGTCCAACCCACCCACCTTGTTTCAGTGGTGGCAGAGCTACCTGTCGAAAGCACTTGCTGCAGATAATGGCAGCCTGTGTGCTGCTGAGGGAGGGGAGTGTGATTGACTGGGATCGATTACCAGTGCTGCTGGGCTACATCTTTATGGGGCACACCTAGCTCAGCCAAAGTCTTGCATCCTAAACTGTGATGTAAAAAGAGCCCATACACATGAAACGGAACTGTGGGAGTCTGGAAAGACTTTGGTCAGTTAAGAGAGCAGGGAAATACTCAGTAACTAACCAAAAAGACAAGAAGCTGTTTCCCATATTTTCTAAGTAGCAAAAGCAAAGTTTACTTATTGTTAACCTAAATTTTATTGGCTTTCAAAACACACAGAACAGTGAGAACAAAAAATAAAGCAAAACATACTCGTTAACAAACATGCAGATGCACAAAGTAACTGTAAGGTTCATTTAATTGTGATGCGTTTCTAAGAAAACAGATAGATAAACCTACAAGAAAGTGAACAGCTCTGACTTAATCTACTTTACATAATGTCAAGCTTTCATTTCTGATTTCTAATCTATAAAGGGATTACAATTCCCTCCGATTTATCAAAACATATTGTGCACATACTGTAAATCTTAATATCTCAAGTTTGCATCACCTTCCTCAAGCAGCACAAGGTGGCAACTTTTGATATTTTGACTTCATTTCCAGGAAGGTTATTATTCTTACCCACAATGTCGAATATGGCCATGAAAGAGTCAGACTGAATTACCAGTTTGAAAAAAATATCTGACAGCGCTTTGAAGATTGAGTTCAAACACATGAACACGTTAGGACATCTCCAGAAAGCGTGTGCCAAAGAGGTGTTGGTATGACAGATTGACTCTATGTTTGGAAAGGTTTTAGAGAGTCTAATGTTAGTGAAACTGAACCTATACAATACCTTACACTGAACAAGGACATGCCGGGCACAGACTGATAGCCGCCCCCTCCCATAAGTGTTTTTTAAGCTGTTTTTCAGTACACAACAAAAATCTGTTAAATCTGTTTGATTTATAATAATAATAATAGTAATAAAGAACTTGTGGTAACAATGCACTGTTTTTTTTGACAGAAAATGTTGGAGGTTAAGCAGAGCCTGACACTTCACCCTGGGAGAAACGAGCAAACTATGATGCTGATGCCGAACTTCAAACAGGTGCACTTTGAGGCATCCTGATGCAGAATGTTCAGTGGCTTTAAGGAGCTGTTTCTCCGAACAGAAATGATTTGGAGGGAGAAGTCGAAGGTCTGGCATGGACTGCTTCATGCTCAGCAAATGAATTGCAACCTAGTTTTGAGGGAAGAACAAATGCAGATATGTGAGAGCCTTCAAAGACTCTTGCCTCCTCACCTAAATCAAACAGAAAAAACAGAAGTGTTATTCCCACTTTACATTTTGTCGTAGATTTAAAAGAATGTATCTAAAAACTGAAATTTTAGCAGAAAGAGACGATAACTAAAGAAGTTTTTAAAACTTTTGGTTGGTGTTGAAAAAGCCATCCAGATTTCTTCATTTTTGCAGCTTCCTGCACACCAAAAACCAGTGAAACCTTATTGTAGTAGGGTGAATTATAGCTCTATGGTTATTAGTAGAGCTGTCAAACTAAACATGTTATTTATTACACTAACAGCAAACAGTATCTTCTTACTCCTGCCTCAGGATACAAAACTCTACTTTGCACCATAAGCTTGGTGCTTCACAGCCCTTGCTGCTCTGCACACCACAATCCTTCATGCCAAAGTGCAAATATTATCTTTTGTATCTATCTAGACGGTGAGTTTGGCAACAGTGAAGTTACCTGATCTAGCCTGGTCTGCTTTAACCACAGGCGACTGTGGATGTGACTGGGTTTGGAAAGGTGGCGGGCTGAGGTTTTTTTCCCCCTTTCAATTTATGTTTTTTTTTTTTTTAAATATATAAAGAACCCCTTTGTTTAAAAGAGGCAGCTGCTCTAATCTGCATCCACATACAGCAATTAATTTATATCTCCAGGGGCCAGCGGCGAGGAGAGGTGAGGGAAAGTTGAACAGGCAGTGATGTCAGCGCAGGTTGAAACACAAGACAGATCAATAAGATCTGAGCGACTGGAAATGCCACGTCTACCTGTTGAGGTTACATCACAACGATTTCCACACGACATCTCCTCGAGAAACCTTTTTTAGTGGAACTGTTCATAAACAAAAAAAGAATGGCTCAGCGCATACCCACACAGAGGCCTCTGTGCCTCGCAACTTTTCCTTAAAACATTCAATCCAGTCTATATATAGTTCCTATTGTGCGGGCTCAAATCTCCAGAGTGAAACATTTAATATCACAGCCAAATAAGAACAATCAACAACAGTGGCTTTTAATGAGGTAAAGAGAAAACACAATTAAAAATGCATTATTTATCGTTTAATTACATGTAAGGTCATTAAAATTGGAATGTAATATATATATATATGGTTGCAACATTAACGAAATCGAAGACAATAAGTGCAGCAAATGAGCAGTTTAAGTATCATTTTCACATCGCATTTCTCCCCAAACTGAAAACTCATAATTTAAAAAGTCCCTGGACTAAAAATAAAATTGTTCCACTCGTTCGTTTAAAATTAAGCTGGAACCTTTCCAAAGTAATATTTTAATGTGTTGGACACCATGCTGGCGAACGCAAATCCCTTCATCGAGAGTTTTATATTTCTTCGATTTTATTTCATGTTTAAAATCGTGTTTTTTTTTCTTCTCCCCTCCGTTCAAATAAAACTGCTGACATGCGCCCCAAAACCCTTCACTTTTTGTTACCAATAAACACGTGGGAAATAATTGATGAGGAAAGTTAACAAAGGAAAATATTTTTTCAAGTAAAATTTCAGAAGCGGATGCAAACTCAGTGGACATTAATTGCATTTAAAAAATGATCTGCGCATAAGCTAGGATTTAAATTATGCGCAAATACACATTTTTTTCCGCACATTTTCGGAAATGTGTTTGTTAGAGGAAGTATTTTAAGTCTTATAGTTCACTTATTTTTGGTCATTTAAACTTCGCAACTCTGAGAAATAAGCCAAGTCTATTAACACTTTTTTTTTTATTTCGAGACATCCACTGTGACGCAGACATTTGGGTAAATATTGCAGGATTTTTATCATTCATCTGGATTTTTCAAGAAAGTTGAATCCGTGGTTAAGCTTTGGCTTTGCCTTTTGTTTCCAACAATTAGCAAACTATCTACAGCAATGTTTCAAATCTCACATACTGACATACTGGCTGTCGGGACTGTTTATCTATTTCTCTATATTCCAAGACGAAGGGCTCTGACTGACTTGAGGGCAGTAATTTGAAAAGTCACTGCAGCATCCTCCGAGGTCTGAGTGACCGTTCTTGGGTAAAAACGCCGCCGCTGGTGTCTTGGAGGTGGCGCACTCTTCTTGACTAAAGGTGGCGGCGCACGGTATGTGGTGAGAGTAAAAGTAGCTGGCTTGTCCGGAGATCATGTTAAAAGAGCACGGGTCTGTCAGCGGCAGCGTGCACGCGGGGATGGACGTGGAGAAGGCGGTGCACGCGGCGCCGATCTGGTGACGACGGGATTGCGCGCAACTGAGTCCGATGTAAGACATCTCCTGGTGCGTCTGCACGAGCCGGTCAGCGTCCGCAGCGTTTGCGCTCAGTCGGGCCCGCTGTGAGACCACCGACGTGGCGTGGTTGGAGAAGCGAGGATGCGCGCTCAGATAAGTCCCCGCGCCAAGGTGGGTGCGCACCGGCGCTTGGAGAGGTAGAAACGGGGGCACCGGCCAGTAAAACGAACTGGCTGCTGCCAGAGTGACGCTGGTTGCAGTGCCGGAGGGCATCACACTACCGCCTCCTCTCTTCAGCCCGAGCTTGGCCCTGGAGCCAGCTGCGGCTCTGCGCCGCAGTTTCCCCGATGTGCCACCTATGAAGACGTCCTCGCTGCAGGGGTCCAGCATCCAGTAGTTGCCTTTGCCGGGATCGTCGTAGTGGCGCGGCACTTTCACGAAACACTTGTTCAGGCTCAGGTTGTGCCTGATTGAATTTTGCCACCCTTGTCTGTTTTGCCGGTAGTACGGAAAGTTGTCCATGATGAACTCGTAGATGCCGTTGAGCGTGAGCCGTCGTTCGGGGCTTTGGCGGATCGCCATCATGATGAGCGCGTTGTAACTAAAAGGAGGTTTCTCGGTTTTGGCGCTTTCTTCTGCCCCACCGGTTTTCCTCGATTCTTCCTTATTTCCTTCTCGTTTCCCAGTTACAGTCCCCGCTTTGGTCTCCACTTTGGCGCATTCTTTTGACTTTTCAAAGTTTTGATCCTGGCTAGAGCGCACTTTCTGGGACTGAGAAGGAGACTCCTGGTCACCCATCACTCCTTCTCGTCTCCACAACAGGCTGCTGATGCTGAATGAAGACTTGTGGAATAATCGGCTTGAAGTTTTCACATCCTCAAGCTCCATCCCAAAGGTTAAAAAACACTCTCGAAATTCTCAAAGCTGTCCGGAGATCGCAGGAGAGCGCACCGCTGAACCCACAGAGCAAAGATGCGTCGACTCAAAGTGGTGAAGAGCCAAAGACGCGCGGGCCAGACAGCGTGACAACAAATGCGCATGATCACAGCAGCTCAGGACTTGTTACCTCCAAAACGACTCGAGTTGGTGTTTACTTTGTAACTGCACATAAAAGAGACTCATCCCGGGACGTGTTGTGCGCATGTGTCCGTACTTTGAGTCAAGTGGGTCCATTTTAGTAAACGGATAGTTCATTGATTCCAGTAAAGATTTAAACACCTTTTATCCATAAAATCAAAGCAACACACCAAAATATGACTCATGTGATGTTTCGTTTTTTCATAAGCACCAATCAAAACCCTCCAAATTAAAATCTATAATGATTTGAGAATGAAACGAAGTGCCATGATACCAAACACATTGTGCCAAGGCTGGCTTGAACCCGGGATGACATGGATGTGCTGTCAATCTGTGTGACTGATCAGTGAACTCTGGGGTGCAATTATAACACTTCCGTGACTCATGAAATTCAACACTCTCACACGCGCCTCACCCCCTGGGCCGGCCTCATCTTTCTCTCTCGTTTTTCTTCTTCTCTGCTTTCTCTCTTTGCGCACCTTAATCGACATCATAGGAGCCAATTTGGCAAAATGCCGATCAAGTGAATGAGGAAGCTGTAGAGCCTGAATGATCCTGTGTATAACAGGCCAAAGACGAGCAGGTTAAAACGCAAAATGAAGAGCAAGATGATTATACCTACAAGTTATTTCGTAATTTAAACCAGCTCTGAGCAGCATGCATTTATGATGCATAACTGAAAGCAACATGGAATAAGAGCCTGTAGAGCTCTTATTCCATGTCGGAGGAAAACTATGAAAACGCCTTTGAGCAGGAAATGGAAACAAAACCATACCTGCTGATATTATTTCTGGGCAAAAATGTGGTAAAAATAAACAGACAGTAGCTAGTCCTTCTAATCTGGGTTTAGAAAATGACTCTGTAACTGAACACTGCCTCCTCACTTCAAATTAAACAGTGTATTTAACTTAATCTATGCTTCTCTTAAATCTAATAATCACCCACAGTGAGTTTTCTCTCTGCATGGGTTACTTGCTACTTAATGATAGCTTGATTTTTCTGAGTTTGGACAGTTGTGCGCTGATGAGAGCAAAGAAACTTGTTGGACCGTTAAGGTTTCAGATGAAATGATTATCTTAGTAACAATGCAGTGGTCATTTCAGGCATGACTTGTTCAGGCTTTGATTTTTGTGGACATGCTTTGGAGTGTTCATGTGGCTGAGAACAGTGTTGAAGTTCAGCTAGCAACAGGCCACCATGACTGAGACTCGGTGGCAATGAATGAGTTCCAGCCCTGCTAATGACCTAGGCTGTTGTTGAAATAGCACCTAATTAAAGCAGTGTCCTGTAGCAATGAAGCCTGTGCGGTATGGAAATGACGAAACATGTAATGTTAATAGTGTGTACAAGCACTCCTAATGATATAAATTCATTAAGCTGTTCATAAACTCATTTTCAGAGTTCACTTCCTTTTAAGGCACCTACACCATCCTGGTTTAACTGCATTTAAGTTAGAATTAAGCTGAGCCCACTTACTTTGGCACGATACATCAAGTTCATGTGCCCTACCTGTATGTTACTTTCACTACTTAAGGAGGAATACATCATTTAAAGAAAACCACGTCATTATATTTTACATTGTGCTGTCATCTCTCCAAGCAGAAGTCAGATTGCTTTTCATCACTCTAAATAAGTGGCTGTTAATAAATACTACCAATAACTGTTTCTGCTATTACATAATGATGCCTTTCCAGAAGAAAGGAGATGAATTAGATTCTGTGTAAGTGAATGTAAGACAGGGATATGAGTTTTTCCGTGAGGTGAACAAAGCTGCTTGTTTTATTGTCTGAAAGGCCTTCAGCTCTCCATATCACACTGGTACAAACGATAAGTTCATGTGAGGTTCCTGAGTGACGTGGGCACTCCTGCAACCACAAGAAAGTGAAGCAGGGCCTAAGGGGTGATGAGTTATAGCCTTGTGTTAGTTTCTATTCTACAAACAGCAGCAGGAGTGAAGAAAAGGTCATCATCATAATTCTGTTTTTCGCCACTTGAAAGTGGTGACACACAAACTCAATGTATTTGGTTTACTTTGACGTAGTTTATTAAGTTTATATTTAAACGAATGTTTAAAAAGATTAATGTATAGCCAGTGCAGTGATATCTAATATCTGTTCTGACAATGACACTGTAATAATAATAAAATAAAAATATACACAATAATAATATTGTTTCAAATTCTCCTCACAGAAGAAAGAAATCCATTTAATTTGATGACTCTATTAGAAGTTACACAGCACCTGCCGTTACTGTCTGAACAGTTAAACTTCAGGTCATTTCACTGTAGCTGTGCCCTAGCATCTTGTTCAGTTACACTGATCATTCACAACAATAAAGTCTATTATATATTAGTCATGAAGACAGGGATTAGTCATACAGTCTGGTACCCCTTACCATTTAGCCTGTTTGATAGGGCCCTCCTCCATAACCTGTGTGCTGCACAAGTGAGCACTTGTTGGGAATGTTTCTGGCACTGCAGAAAGCATGCATTGTTGTTTCAACACTTACAATGCCCTTGATTCCAGATCTGGTGTTGTTTACAGTGTTTTTTGCAGTGATATTTGAAGGACATTTGCATGAGAAAACTGGACTTGTAAAGATTGTTGTTCAATAACTTAACAATTATTCTGCTGTTTAGTAAGTGTTGCTGCGATATGCCAGCATAGCTAACTGTGCTAAAACACTATATCATTTTAATAATACACATATTGTATTTTTGTGAGGCCGTGGTCTCGCACACAAACTGTCTTTTTCCTGCCCCCTGCAAGTGACTATTTCACCTGAGTGGCAGATGCTTGATCTTGTTCACCTTTAGTTTACGCTGCCTTGAGGTGTAGTTGTTCTTTTCGCACAGTTATGGCTACAGACAGCCTCACCAGCTTCTGCAACTGGTATTTTAACTTTAATCCATTTGCCAAAAATGAAAAAAAAAAAAAAAACCAAAAACCAAAAACCAAAAAAAAAAAAAATAAAAAACAATGAATCGAGTAATAAAAAGAAGCACTCTGAGACTGTAAACCTCTACAAAGACAGCTCTGTCTGTTTTGTTTTTTTTTACTTTTAAGGGAACAATATTGTGTTTTGTATATAT
>VVHJ01056347.1:0-27783 GCA_015107715.1 Tylochromis polylepis
ACTGGTATTAAAATCTGGGCCTTATTTAAATCAACAACACACTTTTCTTTTTTTCAGGTTTGGAAAGAACCGGAAGGACGAGCGGCCAGATGACAAGATGGAGAGGAGGAGCTCCACTAAATCCAAAGCAGAGGACATGCAGGCATCAGAAGAGGAGACCCAGCAGATGAGGCTGGAGCAAGAGAGGTGAGTGCTCAAAGAGAGCTTCAGCGCTGTAAAAGCCGCAACGATTTCAGTCCAAACTGAACAAAGTGGGGAAGAAAAAAAAACAAAAAAACCCACTCTGATTACTGGAAAATTAACAAACGACCTAATTAACAAAATGGCAGAGGCACGGTTGGGAAATTCGGGGAAAGCACTCCGATGTCAATTTGTGAAATGCCCTCCTTTCTTTTATATCAGTACATTAAATAGATCATTTATAGATTGTTGTTGCCTGTGCCATTCAGAGGCGCTGACCTCCTAATGGTGCTCTTAGGCCCCTGTGGATTTAGCATGATTGAATAGTGCTCATTGTAATAGCGAGATCGATGTAGCGCACCATTTGTCTTCCCCTGCAGCACGCCCAGGTTGTTAATCGCTCAAGAATACACTGTTCCTTTTCATCCTCCTCTTTTGGCCCTCTGTCGTCTGGCACCGTGGACGCAGGGATATCCAAAAGAACCGAGGCGAGGTGTTGGTTTTGCTTGCGTGCGCCTCATCCCTCACAGACGAGCCCCGTTTCATTCTCTTGTGGGGCTAGACAGTATTGGTGAAGAAAAAGACAGCTTGCTGCCTCCATTGTTCTCCACCAGCCAAATGAACTCAGTAATCAAACTGCCGTTGGTAATGGCAGCTAATTGAATAGAAACAATAGGACTTGATAGCGCTCGCTCTTGCAGCGAAGGAAGAGAAGGATGGATGGCTGTCGAAAGCACAAACAAGTGCGAGCACACATACAAATGTCACAAAGGGCCCGCTTCTCAGATGAAAGGAACATCTGGAGGCCTTGCTCAAAAAGCTGTAATGCATTTCTTGCTGGTATTCAGCTATAAGTTGCGATGAAGGTTCTCTCTCCATTGAGGGTGTGACCCCCCTCTGGCTGGTGGCCCAACACATTTCCATCAGCGCGCCCTGGAGACCGGTGGGTCTGGTGGTCTGTCCAGATTTTTCTTCTGTGAGCAGCTCCCAGAGAACTGTCATGCTAAGCAGCAGAATCGACACAGACACACACTGGGCATGAGATATGTGGAGTACATGCCCTCCCACACCTCCATCCAAATACATCCACGTTATTTAAATCTCGTCTTTCACAGCTGACATTCTTTCTCCGCCGCTTTGTCTCGCCGTACATCCTCATTCCCTGTCTTGTTTGTGTCCGTTCTGCATGTGAGCACTCCCAGCCCAGCTTCCTCTGCAGGAGAGCAGCTTAATTCTTTCCTTTTGTACCTGTTCCCAAATCCCATCACTCAGCCAGACCAGGATTGTCCCTCAGTTAATGGAAAGGGGATCCTGAGGGAAATTGTGGTGGGCAATAATAAACCAACCTGCCACGGAGCCAAGTCGATATTCAAAGCACCAGAGTTCAGCAGGGCGACGGCTCAGAAATCCATTACTTCTTGTATTTTCTGGTAGCGCTACTGTATTACACTCCCGAGGTGCTACATTTGATTGTCGTAGCTCTAACGTGTACGGCTCGTGCTGTGATTGATTGCATTGCTGACACTGAGACGGGGCGTTCCAGAGTGCTTTTATGAAATTATGGATCAGAACGTATCGGGCTTCCGAAGCTGGCAATCGTAAGCCGGCACAGCACGTCACCGTGACCCGGGATGGGCCGCGGCCAGACTCCCAGCTCAACTGACATTCGCTGTCGTTAATTGGAGCAGACAGTTGTGACAGGGGCTTTTAGTGATTCAAAGTAGGAGTCATTGGAGAGGTGAAACAGATTAATTCATAAAGCCTGCCCCCTTTTTACCCTGCAATAAGGTAGCCATGGTCATATATTTAAAACTCTGACCTTGATGTGATTCATGCAGTGTATTTTTGGCCCGTGCTTCCTCGCTGATACAATCCATTTATTTTGCATAAAGCCGTTCTCCTCCATTGATATCTTGTCACTTGCCACTTAGAGACTGAAAATGATGGAGAAGAGAGTACATAAAATTTAGACTCCATTACTAGAGCACAGTGCACTGAACCCAGTTGATGAAGAGCAGGATTTGTTTTGCAAAAAAAAAATCTGGCAGATTGGATACAGCTCGTGTGATTGGCTGCTTCATGTCCCATCAAGATGGCATTATGACCTGTGGTCCAGCTGATATAAATCTGTGTTCAGCTCAGCGGAGGCAGCCATTGTTCTGTTTTGGGGGGTTTTTTTTGGAGCTGCTGGACAGCACCTAAGACAGCTCTATCTGATTGGCTCCTATTGAGAGGACCGTGAAAATACCCAGCACTCTGATTGGACCCCGGGCGGCTGTGGTTCTCATTCATGGAGCCAGCCTTGGGGGAGTGAGGAGCGACAGAGAAAGAAGCATAGTTGTGGTGGTGCTGATGGAGCTTCTATTAGTCTCTGTGTTATCGCTGCACGTGTTCGCCCCGAAACCATGTTTCCTTCGCCAAAGTGTGGGAAGTGCACAAAGCCAACCTGACAATGCTCTTCCTTCATTTTTCACTTGGACTCAGCTCCAGTCTCGTCTGTCTTTCTCTGCAGCTGCTGATTATGATGTCCATTCTCTTTTATCTGCTTGGCTCCGCTTGGCTTCTAATCAGCGGCCAGCACTCCAGTGCCACTCTCCTTGTTCCCGCTCCCCACCACACAGCAGAGTGTATCTCTCTTTTTTTCCTCTTCTTCTTTTTTTTTCTTTCCTCGACAGTGACCTGCTTCCTGTTGTTTGTTGTTACTCTTCCTGCTGACTCTCACCAAACAGAAACCCGCGCATCTGAAATAGTCAGCACAATTCACTTCTGACAACAGACGGCAAACCCAAGTCTTTTATTTAACAAAAGAAAAGTCTTTTTATAATGTTGCTCAGCTTAAAGATACTTTGTCCCACAGAATGAAGATCCTTCCCTTTAAAGTTCTTCTTTTCCTTCCTGGTGATTGCAGTACCAGTGATATTGTTCCATTTTGTCGAACCACCAAATTATTTCAGTATCCTATTTGAGTCTCATTTGCATAGCGAGTTCAAAGGAAGCTCCAACTGGGCTGATTGGGAAGGGTGATTACTTTTGTAATTATATTGATACCTACAGCAAGTTAATGGGATTATTAGCGCTGCGAATCAGGACCGCAGAACTCGAACAATTATCTCTGTGATTGCGGTACTATGTCGCGGGCCAAGTGTCAACAGAAAAGCTGCGCTATCAGAGCTTTGCGCTTCTGCGCAGGCAGCTGCAAGCAGAGTCACTTACCGCGCTTTGATTAGATTCAGATGTATGCTGCCCTCCGTCTGCACTTCAGAATAATAGAACACGCTTTTGATGAGGGAGTATTGAAAAAAAAAATCTATTCAAGGCGGCTGGATGAGAAAGTAAGACAGCAAATACATTCTGTTTCATCCACCGCGGTAACAATGCATATTGAAGAGGCACGGTTTCAAAACTTCCAAGCGTGCTGACTTCAAAATGAATGTAGGAGAGTAAAGACCCCCCCCACCACCACCGCTGCCTCTTCCCATCTCCTCCTTGTGTCCTTTGGGGTAGATTAAAGATTGACAAACATATGGAGAAAGGAGTCTGCTCGCTTTGTTGGTCCAAACAACAGCAACTGCTGGGTTAACAATGAGATTCACTCAGCTCGGGAGAGAAAGGACTCGAGCTGACATGTTGCCACCAGTCCACACCAGGACTCTCCTCCAGCGACGCGACGAGTTCAAGTAATTGCTTCACGCGGCGCTCTTTTCACGCTGTTCAGTTAATAGTAATGGCATCATTACAAATCCAGCGTTATTTGGCGCGAGCATGCGGTTTGACAGGGAGAATAACAGGTAGAAAGCTGAAATGTTAAATGAAGAGCGGCGTCATCTGGCTGACACATAATTTTCCTGAAGACACGGTCAGTCAGTGGATTAGGGGCTGAACTTTAACTGCCCTGAAAGCCTCCCCGCATTAGACTGTCTAGACTGTCTGTTCACCAGCAGGAAATGCCTTTCCACTCCACCGTTATGAAGTAAGCAGACATCGCATTTTATTTAAGAGGTACAAAAATACAGAGGCACTCCTGGGATGGGCAAATTGTCGCTTCTTCTTTTGTTTCAGCAGTATGCTTGAAATAAAAATCCAGCAGGAGAAGTAGAGCTTGAATCGTGTCCTTGGCGCGCCAACTATAAAAACGTAGTATGTGGAAAGAGGAGACGAGTGGAGAAGGCCTGGTAATTGGGGCTGTAATAATGTGATAGTAATAATGTGTTTAGTGTGGGCAGCACTTTCCTCAATGTTAACATGCCGGGCCATTAATTGGCTAATGGAGTATATACGGTGCAGTGCAGGGGTGGCCTCTAAGGAGAAGGAAGGAGGAATGAGAGGACCTGGAAGTGGAGCAGCAGTCACAGGTTGCCCACAAATAATGCAGTTAGCAGGTGTGTGAGGTTTTGGGGCTAATGAGCATATTAGAGAGCAGAAAAACGGCCTCTAAATTCCCACACACTTTTCCTGTGGTGCGGTTATATCGGGACTTGTTCAGGTTTCGACTTGTCTCGACCACAATGGCTCCCTCACCTTTATGTGAACTCTGTTACTGCAGTTATTTTTCGAATAGCTGAAGTACTACCACCTATACTCTGAGCAAATATTCTCTAAGTCAGAAGCCAGTTTGTTGTTACAAAAAGCCATTTTTTCGCACTTGTGATGTGAACCGCTGCAGTCGGCAGAAGTTAGACGCAACTAAGCGTAGATTAGCGCAATTTCATGAACACAGCAGCTCAGAGTTGTTCACACATGTTCAGGTTTGATAGCAACAATAGATGGGAGCAATCTGAGAAGCAGAGGAGGAAGATAGGGACGCGCACAATCCAGAAGAGTATTTTTAGATGACATTTGAGTAACTGCAGTATTGTACACCGTGTTCTTGTACATGGAATGATAATCCACAAGAAGAGTTTACAGATAACAACTACAGCACAGAAGTTGCCCTGTTCGTTCTTGTTTTTACTTCATATTTTGGAGTTTTTGTAGAAGTGAAACTTTTTACGTACTGTGTAATGAATGCTTGGTAGTGTTAGTGTTTTAAGCTAAGTATTATTTTAACTGGTGGGTCGAATGATTTGCATTTCTCGTTAGGTTTTGAGCACACATCAGAGCACTTTCATGTGCTCTGATGTGTCTGTGATGGTTTTGCCAGGAAAGTTAAAGGTTTTTGCGACTGTAGTTTGAAAATTCGTTTTTTTAAGCCATTTTACATGAAATATAAATAAACACAGGTGTTCCTCATTGCGTTAATGAAGGTTCTGTTTTGTTTAGTACAGAGCCTCAATTAGTGTGATTAGTAACAGCTGTGTATATCTAATATATCATGTCAAAATGGCTCTGCTGAAATAGGGGTGGGGGGAAATATCAATACCGCATAGTATCGCAGTATTTTGCATGGTGATATTTTATCGATACAGGGATATCGGTGTTGATCCAGACACCATATGTGGATACTTTATTAAATACATTAAAATAGTAATATCCGGGAATGCTACGAACAAAAGGGCTCATTTCATCCACCACCATCCCGAGAAAACGTTAGCTGACAGACATCCAAATCATAAAATCATAAAACAAGCCTGAAAACATAAAAGCACATGCTCAACCACACATACATGCATGCATACGTACATCCCGACATACATGCACTGGCTGTCAGCTGACTGTATTTTAGTGATATTCCTATAGAACTGGAAATGTGCTTGAGTGTGCTTGACAGTCTCATTTTGTAGCAAAAAAAACCAACAAAAAAAACTGAAGTGAGATAATTTTCTCTTATTAGATCAAACAGATACTGACAAAGTTTAATCTTGAGGACATAATTTGCTGTTGGAAAAAAAAGCAATAAATCACAATATATGTTAGCGCAATACTCAGCATATCACAAAACGTTCAAATAAAATGTCGCAATAATGTCACATCGTGGGTGAAGTATTGTGATAATATTGTATTGTGGGGTGTCTGATGATTCCCACCTCTACGGTGGAAGAGGTTTATGTAAGACATTTCACTCAAGCCTTAACTTTCAAGCACACACACACACACACACACAGACACACACACACACACACACACACAGTACCTCTGGGTACCATGAATATCTTCTTTAGCGCTTTTATTATTTCAGCCCGTTTGGCCTGTCAGTGGTACAGAAGGAAAAGTCTCGTTCCGGTTCATTCTCTCAGTTTTGCAAATATTTCCAAACATTTTTTTGATGCTATTCCATCAAGCAGTTGTTGAAGTATTTGAGTGTTTTTGCAGTGCTGGACGACATTGCAGTAGCAGACACACCGGAGACACATCGGTGTGTTTAAAGTTCATAATGCAAAATGTATGTTAACGCACATTTTACGTTTCCTAAATGTACATTTACATTTCTTGTAGTTTCCTTCCTGGCACTTCAAAAACAGTCCCGTTTCAAACGTAGCATTCAAATCTCAGCTTGGTACAGAGAAAAGCCACTGCCCCCTGGCCAAAGATGAAAACTTAACACCGCGTCATAACCCGGCCTTTTTCTGTCTGACATCCAAAAGCTCAGTCTTGCTTTGACAGCAGAGCGACAGGTTTGGATTGTTGATATGTTTTCTCCTAAAACACACAGACCAATCTTTTCTACAACCAGACGAGCCATGGCTTCGCCATGAAAAATTAAGAATGAGATATGCTGAAATGAAAGCCTTTTTGTTTTTTTTGGAACACATTTTTATTACATAAAAGCAAGTTACAACACAGAAGGGATACAGATGTAATAAAGCCAGTGGCAGCAGCAGTATGACTCATAAATTTGCCATTTTTTGCTTGTTAATATCGCCTTATTGAAATGCACCTATTAGCCTTATCCATGCTGGACTCCTGAGGCATGGAGAAGTCTCTCTCTTTTAGCTTGATGTCGCCAGTCTAGCCCCAGCCATTATCTCATCCCAAATGTCAATATTGCCGTTTTTATGAATCTGATTAGTCCATAAAATGCCAGAGGGTCTTGAGATCCCAGTGGACTTCCGTGAACCTGCGGTAACATCATTGTCTGGTCCTTCCTGGCAGAGATCTGACATCACTTTAGCCAGATGGCAGGTGAAAAGGCTTCTGGGATTTAGTGTTTTCTTTTTCTTTTTTTCTCCTCTTGTTGGACTTTCTGACAACTCCACACAGCTAAGCCAATCATTTCAATTGTTTACCTCGTACAGAGCCATGCAAAAATACACCAAACCAGCTTCGGGGCTTTATAGATGACTGCACATCATGCAACATTGCATCAGGACTCCATCAAAATCTCATTCTGCAGATAATGCTGAGAAAATGGGATTTTGGACAGCTAAAAATAAACAAGGCGATCTACGGGTTGGAAGTGGGAATTGGGTTAATCCGGCACTGAAAAATGGTGATTGTTTGAAATGTGATTACTGTTATTAAAATACACACACATGAGACAGAGACTTCTGTGGGGGTGGGGGGTGGGGGGTTCTAGTTCCTTTCAAAACCTGCCAATCATCTGCGAGGAGCCGCAGTTGGGGATCAGAGGTCGGTTATGACCTGAGGTAAGAGGGAGATGTAGCACGGGTGGGAGGCAGCGTGCTTGTGTCCGTGTGTGTGTGGATGAGCGAGTTACCCTGCAGCACATACAACATCTGGAACCAGTGAGCAGTCTAGTAGCTGCTGCCAGGGTCACCGCAGTGGGAGGTGCCCTCCCTCCTTCCTCCTCCTGCTGTCCTCACTCCTTTTCCTCTCTTCGCCTCACTGTACACCCCTCTTCTCCCGCAAAGCAAGCTCTCCTCCCTCCTGTGCAGCGCCCTGACCGAGCCTTGTTAGCTGCAGACAGACGGGCATTCACATGGAACCCCTCTCTGACACAGGAAAGCCCCGTGAAAGGGGCTGCTCTGTGGAAGTGATCCTGGGGAGAGCAGCAGCATGGAGGGGAAGGAAGGGGCAGGAAGGACGTAGAGGAGGCCTAACTGTTTCCCTCCTACCTTATTTTGTTAGAGGGCCGAGAGAAGAAAGCCACTTTAGAGTTTTACCCAGGAGAAGTCACCTCCTTATATATGATCAGTATGTGAAAGTTTGCTGTAAGCCTTTCTGGCCTTTCTGAATCTGTGAGGGAATAATATGCTATTTGTATTTAACCCCATCTCTTTATCTCATTACTTCCTTATTATATATGTATGATACATTTCAAGCTAGTCAGAATGTCAGTGACCATCAAATATCTGCTTCCTCACCTACGGATATTCTTCATATGTAAACACATGCGCGTTTGCAAATTTGCATCTCATATTTGTTTTGGTCATTAATTAAAAAATAATGTTAAAGAAAAAAATGTTTAAAAAAAATCACTGAACATTTAAAAGACATTCAAATAAACAAACAGTGCCTGAAAAACAGTTAATATTGGAGAGTTTCTTTGTTTAAGCACTAGCTTAAAGTGGAGATCTACAATTTTGCCCAGAGACACAGGCAAGGAGAGGCAGAATTAATCATCATTTGCAGATCTCAAAAATCAAATCTACTAAATCCTTAAAATATTATACCATTAATCTGGCTTTTTTTCTCTTTTTTTGCGTTTTTGCGCACTATTTCAAAACTCCTGCCTGACATTTTTCTCTTCAATGTGTTCCTGACAGAATACAGGCCAAGACTCGGGAATTCCGTGAGAAGCAGGCAAAAGAGAGAGAGTACGCAGAGATCCAAGATGTCATCAGCCGCACCTTCAGCTCGGACGAGGACCACACTTACGCCGGCATTGGATCGCTGTGCTCTTCAATAGACAGCAGCAGCATAGACCCTTACAGCCACCCCTACCATCTCCCCCAGAGTCCTCAGAGCCCGCATCCTTCCCTGAACATTCAAGACAACGGTCCTCCCCTGGAGGCGCTGTACGCCCAGGTCAACAAGCCTCGCAATGGACGCCATGCAGCTCCAGACAGGTAGAGGACGCCCCAAAAAACAGTGCTTTTCTAACTCCATACCTTTCGTGTTCATTCAAACGACACTAACTAGCGTCGTGCCTTTGCAGCAGTGCAGTTGCTTTACACCTCATCTATAATGTATACACAGTAATGCGATTGTATTTGCTCACTTCTACTTGTCGTGGGTGATTCATACTTTGCAGAAAAACAATGGATTTCACATGAGGTTTCACTGCACGCTCCGTCCCACAAGACATTCCTCCCGTGCAAGCACCTAGGTGAAAGAACAACAGGAGATTATCAGTAATTCTCCATGTGTTACAATTCCACATCAAGCAGTCATGTTTTTTTTTTCTTTCCATTACTCTTGGATCACAGGTAATACTCCATGACCTCTCACATCCCTTTCCAGACAGTCACATTATACCAGCTTCCTAGACAAAGGAGGGAAGTCTGCTTTAATATAAATATTTGATGTGAAGACAATGCCATGTTTGATATTACTGTGTTAATAGGTGCCAAAAATCCAGTGTGAAGCCAGTGTTACCCTCCCATCGTGTGTGTGTTTTAATTTGTTGCTGTGATTCAAAAGGAAAGTGTTTTTCTTTCTCTCTTTTCTGTTTTTTTTAATTTAAAGAAGAGAAGGCCTTGTGGGACAAAGCATGCAGTAAATCCCCTTGTGAAATTCATTGTAAATAAAAGTGGTTAAATATGGTTTGCCAGCTAAAAAAATTTTTTAGTTTTTCAGCTCAGTCGTGCTGTGTGTTTAGCAATCGACAGTGCTCACCAGTCAGCGCGGTTAAATCAGTCTGATGTCAAATGAATGTGCAAAGTTTCCCTCGGCCACATCTAGCAGCAACAAGTCAGGACCCAATATTCTCATGGTCTCCCATAACCTTAGGGGACTGGATAATTCCCACATCCTGTGATTGACACCTGTCACTTGGGGGCATGTGACCTTTCACTTCTAGGCACTGGGCTGCGACGTATGTGTTAACAGGGGATTCGTGCTTCTGTGTTGAATCTCCATCGTAATCGCAAATCACTGCGGCGTATCTTGACGTGCACATCAACACATACAACAACACAGCCCGCAACTACTGTGACTGGCCCGCTGGCATTCCTCCTGTGTGTTTCAGGCTACTTTTTCATTGCAGTTTTTTTCAGTGGATCAGTGGGATCAATTATTCAAGAGAATAACTGTCGTAGCCTCAATATAAGGGCTCACAGGTGGATATTTTCAGAATGGATGTGAAGGAATGTACAAAGAAGTAAAAAAAAAAAACTCAGGAGGGGAAAAAAAACCCAAAATCCCAGCATTTTATTTGATTCTCTCGTGGCTAGGACTGCATATAAAACACTGGGACACGACCACAAGGTAGTTAACAAGAAAGCACAAAGCACAAGCATTGGTGCTGGCCTAGGTTACGTCATAGGCTCAACCAAGAGTCACTGTAGATCAGCTAAATCAGCTTTTAGTGTGGGTGAAGGCTGAACTAACTCCCTGTGGGTGTGCATGTGTTTAAGGAGGTAGAATCTCTGTCAATCGAGATGACACAGTTGTCTGCTTCCTGTGATAGCTGATTCAATCCATTTACCAGTACATCCATAGGTATGGATGAAGGCCACCGATTCATATTTTTAAAGTCAAGGTTATGTCCACACGTTTCTACAGCTAGTGTTTTTGTAGTCATAGCAACTGATGTTGAATAAAGAATGTTTGATTGGTTTTCATGCACTCGAGACACTCAGTGCAGGGATACAGTGTGAAAGCCTTAATGTGAGACAACCATGTAAAAGACTTTTTCTGCTTAACTAAAAGGACATTTCACCATCAATCTGCTTTGAGATCATCTATGAGAAAGCAACAGTTTCACTGTATGACGGGTCTGATTGTCAACAGATGCTTTGTTACATTGCTGCAACTTCTTTTTATTGTTTTTTTTTTAAATTAATTTCTCAGATGTTTTAGGCTTGTTTTTGTTTTGTTTTTCTCTTAGATTTTTCTTAAATTTCCTCTGGCCATCTGGAAGCAGTTTGATATATTTTTAAATATTTTTACTGTGTTTTTAATCTTAAATTTGAGACGATAGACTTCAAATTGGAACACGAATTCATTTTACGATTTATAAGTTGACTCCTAAAACTGTCTTTTCTTCCTCCTTTATCTCTTTGCAGTG
Source organism: Tylochromis polylepis (assembly GCA_015107715.1). Lineage (NCBI taxonomy): Eukaryota > Metazoa > Chordata > Actinopteri > Cichliformes > Cichlidae > Tylochromis > Tylochromis polylepis. Next base: position 11,249 of record VVHJ01056347.1, read on the forward strand.
GTGTTTCGGACACATCTTTACATGTTTCTTTGAGCATCTAATGCCTACGTATTGGTGCATGCTAATTATAAATCCAAGCTTACAGTAAGTTTGGGGTCTGAGCCTTGAGTACTGATAGCACAGTATGGATTTTCTTCTATGGAGGGATGGGATTAGGCGTCGCAAATGTTGTGAATTGATTGGAAATGTGCACTCCATGTTCAACAGCACGTTTGTGTTTTGCACCTCTTGCTGCTTTGCATATCTTGTGTATTCCAGCCAAGGCTGAATGCCTGTAATATTTGCCTTGCTGCCTTTGAGAATAATAATATTCTCTGGTTCTTATTTCGCTCAGAGGCTTTCTATTTGCAATTTGAAAGAGAAAAAAAAAAGAGCTAGCAACACATCCGCATTTCAAGACTCCTGTCACTTGTCTATCATAACAAACATAAACAGTAATTTGCATTTCTAAATTAAACTTAATGGAACTTTCATTGTCAAGAATAGGGCGCCGACACAACAGAATTTACAATCATTTCTGACTAATCCATGTATCGAGGCAGGGAGATTGGAGTGAGAACTTTTGATTTACCTTGCAGTTATATGACTTACACTTTCTTTCTTCACTTTTTAATCCTGACACTTGCCTCTTATTTTGGAGCGTCGGCAGCGATGACATGAAGTTCGTGTATGAGGCCAGGGGAAAAAAAAAAAAAGGAAAGGAAAGTTGAATATTGTTCATTGAGCTGGGCTCGTTCGTGGATGTCAGTTTTCAGTATGAAAGAGAAGAATGAGCAGCATTTAACCCTGACCTGGATACTGTTGCTTCCTTCTGAGGAGGCCCTGGAGAAATGCACTGTGATCAAAGCGGCAGATTAAGGATCCTGTTTTACTCAGCTGTTTGAGTGATACTCTGACAGAGTTGTGATCTGTGGTTAGAACTGCTATATAAAAAAAAGAAAAGAAAAGCTTGTCATTGCCTTTTAACCTGATCGATTTCTACCACATGACCCTGTGCACTTCATAACAAAAAGCATCTGTAGTGTGCAACAGTATACACTGTTGAAAAAATACAATAATTTTGAGAACACATTCATGCATGTCATGCCATGTGGGAATGATGTTTTTGCATATATGTATTGAAAATGCATGTTGCATAAGAACATTTTAAAACAAGCAGTTTATTTGTGGTACAGCTGCAAAGTAAATAATATTATATGTGGTTAATACCATGTCAGATCTCCTGATTTTCATATGATCGCTAGAAGCAAGGCACGGTTGCATAAATCTTATCAGGAACCAAGATAAGAGAATTAAGTTGAAATTAGCTAAGAGCTTATATCCCCCCCCCAAAAAAAACCCAAAACAACAACAAACAAACCAAAAAAACAACAAAACGTCAAATACTCAACAGAGACAGAGAAATTATATATGAACCTGCCTCAGCCGATTAATTATCTTTCTTCCTTCACTGAACCATTTGCGTAGCTTTGAAACAATCCTCATGTGTCCAGGAGTCTAAGTTCCCACTTGCCTGTTTAACATCATTGTCTGAGTGCTTTCTTTAATCAAATTCAGTTCCATTCAGTGTTATTCATCTAGCACGCAAACACAACAACAGGCCTCAAGGCACTTGCAAGGTAAACACCCTACAGTAATACAGAGAAAACCCCAACAATCTACTTTGTCACTTGGTGACAAAGGGAATGAAGAACTCCCTTTTGACAGGAAGAAACCTTTGGCAGAACCAGGTTCAGGGAGTGGCAGCCATCCACCGCACCTGTTTGGTGGCGGGAGAAAGTGGTGTATAAATACATGAAGAGTCAAAAGAGGTGAAGGAAGAAGAAACGGTTATTACAGCAAAGCACTTTTAATTAGATGGAAAACGTTTCTTTAGCTTCAGTAAATTAAGCAGAGCTGTTTAGGGGTCCTTTGGTTTGGTTATGGGTGGTGGTCGTTTTCAGAGGAGGTGGGGTCCAGCTGCTTGCGGTTCCTGTTTTCTGTAGATTTCGGTTTTGCATCTATGAGTCATTTTTACTTCTTGTTTTTACACACAAGTGCTTTCATTTTATGCCCTAATTCGCCCGTGACTCTGCGCGGCTAACAAAGCTGCATACATGTTTATCTACTACAGTTCATAAGACGAGGCCACAGCTGGAAAAATAGCCTGGGTATGCTCCCCTCTCTCTAATAGACCTTTGGTAATGGAGCTCTAATAGGAAGGTCACTGTGACTGTAAAGCTGGAATGAGTCAGACCTGAGCCTATAAAACCCTTAGAGATATGAGGACCCCTGGTCGGTGTGGGCGTCCAGAGATCCCGCCCGTGCTGTCGTATCAAGTTTTACTGTTCCTCTGTGAGATCGCGGTACAACAAGAGCTCATTTGACAATTTATTACTTACCTCCGTGTTATTAGAACTGGCAGCTCCAGTGCTGTTTTGACAATGCTGTCAGACTCAGTAAAACTGAAGGGCACCAATAGACAGCTGGGATTTATTTATGTTCAGTTTTGTTAACGCCTTATATAAAGTAAAGGTAAATATCATTTGTCACACTGAAAACGTAAATTGCACTCGCTCTGTTACGGAGCTTACATGAGGGTGAGGTAGACGTAAACACCTGAACAGCGTTTCCTTTTAAGATTGTTTCGTTTCACCTTATTAAGAAAAAAAAAAGGTAAGACCTAGCAAAATGGAATGACCTCATTTCTCGACAGGCAGCTGACAAGTCAACCCTTCCATCTGCCAAGGGACCGGGTGGTTTGGGTGACTGGCACTGCATGCCGCATTTCAGAACGACAACCTGACAGGTGCCAGGTTCCACGGGGTTTTTGGGAAGCGGGCGTGAAACAAAGCATCACCTTTGAGAGTGCAATTTGATTGACTGCTGCTCCCATTACCCAGTTGACTTTCTAAAGCTCCTTAGAGCACGGGCAAGACAGAGTCGGGGAGACGCAGAAGAAGAGGTGGCGGTGGCGGGTGGAGAAACGATACAGAGCTCACGGCGCTCAGCTGTGCAAAGCCCTTGAAGTCCTCTGCAACTCAGCAGCTCTGAAGAGTTTGGCAAGCAAGCAGCAAAGAGAGGAAAACAACCCAAAGATCCTCACCCAAAGAAACACTCAGCGCCGTGTTTTTCCTCCTTGCTCTCGCCGCACTGAAATTCAGTCAAATCCTCCACTTTGCATGGTCTTGAAATTGAATTATGAGGCTGCTAATGCATTTTCTGCTGCTGGTAAAAAGGTCAGACTTTTCATCTCAAAAGAAGGGTTTTTGAGCATCTCCCCCACCCCTGTCCTCAACTCGTGATTCTGAGGCTCAAAGATGTTGACTTTTAAGGTGGGAAACGTCGAGGACGCCCCCCCCCCGCTGCCAAGTTGGTTCATAACCACAGGCTGATGGAGCTTTTATCCTCCCGATCGTTCCTTATTACCTTGCCATTGTTCTTCGGATGAGGAAGCACAACAGTCACATTCCAACAGAGACGCACAATCTTCAGTTGTGCTGTGTGCTGTAATGTCTGAATGGACCATTGGATGACTCTATTAGAGTAATGCAGATGAAGAGTAAGCTCTTATTGAACGGCAATGCTCCCCCCCCCCACAGACACACACACACACACACACACACACACACACAGACAATGATCGCTGAACCAGTCTGAAGTAATCACTTTTTTATTGTTTGCTCTCTTATTTTGGCGACTGTAATTAACTCCACAATCAGCAATCAGTCTCTGTGATTTTTATAGTCTATATTTTCATTTAGATGCAATCAAAGCGAGATTAACAACACTTTCTGACTGCAACATCTGTAGCTTTGATTAAATCCTACCTCTCAATAATTCATTGGTAAATAAATGAATCTTTTACGACCCTTGCATCGGCGTTAAGGCTTTAATAACAGCTCGTGAGCCGCTAATAACATTTTCTTCGTGTCCCCGAGGGAGTCGGATTGATATGACTAGCATCAAGGAACAGTTTTGCTTTAATGAGACACATACATTAGCTGTAACGAATTACGCTTTACTAACTTGCTGTTAAAGCAGTTAGTCACATAACTGTGTTTGGTTTCCTTTTGTCAGTCCAGTTTGAGTGCCACAGTCTTGGAAGCTTTTTGTCTTTGAGAAAACTCTTGACATCTTCGAGAGTTTTCCATTCCTTTCCCTGAGTGTCTGTGTGTAGCTGTGATATTAGTGCCTCAGTAATTGTAAGGAGTATTCCCTGTTCCTTAATCTGGAATGTTAGGTATTGTTAAGAGTGCTGAGGATGAAATGGATGAGTCCTCGGGTGAATCCTCAAGTCAGTCAGCTAGCTGTACCCACAGGACATCCTGTGCACACGGTGCAGCTTTTTAGATGTTTCAGTCCCTGTACTGCTTTGGAAAAGCCCCACATAAACTCTGTAGATAGGTTACAAAATGAGGGGACAGCTCCAACACAAAGACACACATTTGCACACCGACTTTTGCCCTCTTCTCCCAGCCTGCGCTGTGCAGCGGCGATAGTGCAGGAGGCCTAATGCACCAAATGCACATCAGCCTTATCGCAGGGGTTTCTACACAGATAGCAATGTGTATCTCCCAGGCAAGGCAAGTGAATTATTTTCCTGGTCTGTTTTCATTCTTTTTTTTCTTCTTCTTCTTTTTTTTTCTCTTTTGTTTTTAACCTCCCACTTTGGAAAGGGCCCTGTGGGATGGATGTGATGAGATGGAGCACACAGAAAGGCAATTTATCCTCCGTTTGTACCATTACATTCATTTAAGAAAGCAAACAGCCTGAAAGCATATCGAGAGCGAGAGAAAGAAGGAAGACGGGAGCGTGAGAGAGATATAGACCCACCTCACTTCAGCTCTACATCAAGTGGATCAAGCTGATTAAGGTTGCGCATGCAGTGTTTTATCAACGTCCTTCGAAGCCTGGAAGACATGTGTACAGTACCTAATGAATTTTCACAAGAAGATGAAAGGAAAAGGGGGGAGTGTGAGGCATATAGGGCAGACATGCCCCAGCAGAGAATATGGAAAGGAAAGACTTAGGGAGGGGTGTTGTATATGGCCGGAAGATGCTGAAGCCTTGTTTGTTGATCAGTTCTAGAGGACCTCCCTTTCCTGGCAATCACCAGCGCCAAATAGAGATTTAATCCTCCCCCCTCCAAACTCCCTTGAAGACATCCAATTCCCGACACCGTAACCGACTGTACGGCACAGAGGAGATAGTCACAAACTAGACAGGCATTTGTCAGGCCTGGCAAGTTTCCCTCTACAGTTTGGTATGAATGTTATGATTTATTTTGAAAATGTCACAGCGACTAATTGGGAGAAAGCTCTCAGAGAACACGCTGTTAGCAAACGTGGAATATATTTCTGCTGGAATTCAATCACTTAGAAATCCATGTTGATTAAATAACACGCATCGCTATGTGTGCCTGTTATGGAGCTCTCCGTGAGAAATTCTGCTTTTCACGTGATAGATAACACAATTTTGCAAACCAATCGTGGGTCCTCTCCAATAACATGCCTGCCCTGCTCGCTGCTGTCACACAGAGCACTCCAGAAATAGATCAGGTGAGGAATGTGACGGAGAGGAAGGTGATTGTCGAGCGTGGGTTTGCACTGTGGACCGTGTCAGCAAGCAGGTGGCTCTCATGCCTCGTCATCTTCCTTCAGCCTTATTTCCATCTCTGCCTTTCGCTACAAGAATTGCATTCAAATAGGATGCACACAGAAGTGACCCCAGTGTCAGCCAAGGCAAGACATTGAAGGTGTTCCAGGTTGCTTAAGGCTTCAACTCTTACTGTAAATATAACTCATGGAAGAAAGAGAAGCAAAACTGCCAGGTTGTGGAATCAAGTAGTTAATAGCTTTCTTTTACTTCTGTGTATTCATCCAAATCCATTCGAATAACAGCCGCAACCTAAATACAGACTAATAAGTGCGGTGCGTATTGTTAACATGTTGGTATTCTACAGATTAAATCCAACACTGTGTACTCTGTAAAATCTTAATGTTGAAGCTTACCTTTACCTTGTCATCTCTTTATTACAATAATGACAGTACCCCGTGCTGATCTGCTTTTAGAAAGGATTCAAATGTGTTACATTATAAAGAGAAGATGCCACTACATAAACATTAGAAAAACCATAAGTTTAGTTGTCTCCTACATCAAAAGCCAGACTGTGTCCTAAATGCTGTTTTCCAAGCGGTTCTGGTGTTGCAGCCAAGAAGTCAGTCCATTCTAATCAAAAGCCGGTCAGTGTGTACAGGGGCACGTAATTAAATTTACCTTACCACATCTGAGCCAGTGAGCTAGTGCTCTCAACACAGAGCAGCATAAGTTGCCTCTATTTTAAGAGCAGTATCCATATTCCTTTGTCATACTACGGCATTGTCATTCCAATCCCCGTGCCTTGAACAAGCTTCCAGTGGCAAATCGGATCTCAGCAAAACCCTTTGTAATTACAGGGAGCTGAATGGGTGAGTACGTCCCAAATCCACAAGGCCAGCCAGCGACACATTCCATCTGTCTTAAGCCTTCTTCCAATATTTGAGATTGACTCATGAGGAGGTACTGAAATAGTGCACAGCACCATTCTTCTTCTTCTCCTTTTTTTAATGTTTGTATGAACATTCGGTTAAGTCCTTTGAAAGTTTTGGACAGAATTTGCCATCCCATGTCTCGCAGCGTAGGCCTTCATGTTCAGTCCTTATAGCTAATTGTAAATGGTGCTTCATTCTAATTCAGAGTGTTTAAGTAATAATATGAAAATGTTGGACAGACAAAACATAAATGTAGTTTTATTTACTTGTAAAATAAATTATTTGCTTTGTTTTGATATTGATAACACTTGTTGGACAGCTCCCACCTTCTTTTCTAACTTGAGCATCAGTGTGTGTTAGCAGAGTGTATATCCTGTGGTTATCGAGTGAACATGGGGCTCATTTCCTGACTGTTGCTCTATTGTCCCATATGTGCAGAATTTCAAAAAAATAAATAAATAAAAAAGAAGAATTTACTGGAGGAAGCCTGGAGGCTTCTCTGTATATGTTAGGGCACTGATAGTGCCCCAGACTGGACTTTAGGGCCCCTCTAGCAAAATGGGACAAGTGCTTCATTAGGTCACCTGAGCTAGACCTGTTTGAGCTCACTGTGGGACTCAGTAAAGCCCAGTGGGGGCCACCACACATTTCTAATGCTATCAGCACGCCTGTAAAAATGCTCTTAGTCCCATTCAACAGACTAATGGTAGCACATGGCCTTGTCGGACCACTGTAATGGGCTCATGATGTCATCGCGGATCATCGCAGAGCCAAAGGTCTTGGAGCCTGGCTTGTTTTCAAAGAAAAGCGGGCTGTTTCAAGGGAATCACATTAACATCCCTCGGTTTCCACCGTACCAACTGTGGCAGGGTGGGGTTTGTTTGTGCCAAAAGAGATTTCTTGGGAAGTTAATAAGCAAAGGCATTTTAACCTAGTCAGACTTATTGAATTGGCTCACTGATTAGACCAAATGCCATGCTGGTCTCAAGCAATAAGCTCCGTTATTCCTCTCCACTGTCCTCTTATCTGGAACTACACAGTAAATATTCAGCTTTCTGGGAATTTTTTGAGTAAGAATTCAAGGATCTGCCACTGAGACTTTGATTTCACTCATTAAGTACCACTAATATCTAGCTTTTTAAGACACAAACAAATATTTTTGCTTTCAGATTTCCACTCAGTCATAATGGGCATTTTTGCTCTCCTGTCTCTGTCTTAGCGTTTGATATCTTGGTGTTATTGTTGGCCATTACCACTTAAAAAGATATGCGGCTGCGGTCTCTCGCTGCTCCACTATCTTTTAGCTTTACAGCTTTTATGGCTGATGGTCTGTAAGCGTCCCAGCGAGATGTCATCCTAGAAGCACTTGTCTTCTCTGCCATGGTTAAACATAAAGAATAATCCCCATCCTGCAGTTATATGGCTATCATTAAAGGCTCACCGCCAGGCCGACCTGCAGTGAGTTTCACCATGGATAATGGCCGTGTTTTAGTGGTAGTCAGGGACGTCAATTAAAATCCACAGCTTTTTTTTTATGACCTTTTGTAAGAAGTTGTGATTTATCTCTTGCATCTCAGCGAAGGTTGACTACCTAACTACTTTATAGTTTTCTGTAAAGTTTCCAAATAATGTTACTCTCGTAATAATCTCTATAGACAGATGTCTTTGTATTAATATTTAGATGTATTATTTCTGTCTGCTCTGTACTAGGAGTTTTTTTTTTCATTTGTAGATTGCTTGTAGTGTGAGAGGTCCTAACCAATAATGCTTAAGCAGACAAACAGTTTAGCTTTTTTTCTTTTTAATCTGCATTTGGTGATATCCATCCATCCATTGTCTTTTGCTTATTCGTTTGCTACCAGCTGCCATAGGGCGAGAGGCAGGATACACCCTGGACAGGTCATAAATCTGTAGCAGGGCTATTTGGAGGCAGTGAGAGAAAATCTTGACCCAGAGATCCTGCCGGTCCTTGATTCTAGTGGAAGGGCAAGCTGACACAACACGTAAAAAGGAGTGACACATTTTGAAATGAACACATTTCCCAGTCAAAAAGAGTAAAAAACACATTAAAATGTTTTTTTTCAACCTGTGAAACCAGTATAATACCTCGTGTTGCTGTATTAAAACTTAAAATTAGTGACAATTTCTTGGATTGAGACAGAAAGACTTGGAAGAGTTTAATTGGACATGGAGACTGACCAAACAAGTAAAACTTGCTGTTGAGTTTCTTTGCTGGAAATGTAGCGTGAAGTGTTTTATAAAAAAACAAACATTATTCAGCCTCTACACTATGGGTGTCAAACATAAGGCACGGGGGCCAGAATTGGCCCACCACTGGATAGCTTTGGAAAATGTGGAGGAGGGCACAAGTTTTAACCTTGTTCCTGTATTTTTGGTCCCACGCTATTTCCTACTGAGTAACTATGTAATAGAAGAACAATAACATTACAGAAAGTTCCTGTTTTTTCACTGTCTGCTATAGAAATTTATGTATTGGACTGTCTGCTCAGTGAGCTAAGAGAACTTTTTCTGCAATTTTACAGATTTATTTCTTGGAGTTTAAGACCAGAGCAGCATTTCTTCATATCAAAAATGTCAAAAAACTGAGTTTTCCTTATGTTAAAATATCTCCAGTATTACACGTGTAGTTAAACTTCTTTACGCCAACAAAAAGACTTTCACCGATCCTGCCCACTTAAGGTCAAAGTGAGTTGTATGCTGCCCACGGTGTAAAATGCATTCGCATACAGGGTTTTAAAATTCGTCATCTCAATAATTTCACAATTTTGCTATTTAGAGGGAAACTTTACATTCATAAGATGAATAAAAAACCAGTTCCAAAATTGTCCTATATGGGGGTGTACAAACATGGCAGTTTGACATAAAGGTATTTGGGGATCCACAATAAAAAAAACATGTATCTGTTATAGGATCACAATTACACTATGGTTATGTTATTTGTCTCACTGTGTATCTATAATCACATTATATCTCGGCTGACATCTGTTTCACAGCAGAATCGTGTTAACGGAATCGTCCTGGCAGTCCACTGAGATCATAAACTGTGAGACAAAGAGGTTAGACGTGTGTCATTGGTCATGGTGTAGTATTTCTAGCTCTTTTGCATTACTATCAGGAGACAGATTCAGGTTAGTCAGGAGTTTTTCTTTTCTGTTTTACAAGTTTTCTTCTTAAAAAAGAAAAAAAAACTTTCTACATGACATTTTCAGAACGAACAGGAATGTATAGTGTTGCTATTATCATCAATACCTTTGAATGTTATCTGTAATTTTCATTTTGTAGAAGACAAATGGAACGCCGTAAATTGATAGCGAAATGTCCAGCCCTGAAGCTAAAGTGGTTTATTTAAGTGATTTAAAGCGAGCGAAAGTCTCTTGTCTCTTGAAAATAATGTGTCGTACATAGTGCAAGAAAAAGATGTTCTAAATATGATCGTGGTTTTAAAAAAAAAGGTGGCGAAAGAGAAGGAGGCAGAAAATTTGAATTATAACATTAGTTGCAGCGTGGAGACCTGAAGTGTTCTTTCGTGCCACGTCCTTCCCCTTCATTTCACCCGTGCTCCATCGTTGCGGGATCCTTTCTGCTTCGTTAATGTTCCTTTTTCCTAACCTTCATTCATTCTTATTCTCTTTCTCCCATTTTCCTGTTGCACACTTCCACTCCCTACGCTACAGTCCACCCCCCCGCACTCCATCTGTCTTTATCTGTCTTTCGCCCCCATTTTCAACCAATGCCAGGGATAGTGCACAAGCCCCAGCTATCAAGCTGTAATGAGCATGTTCACTAAAGCACTGATTCATCAGAACAAAGAGAGGCAGAGAGAGCGAAGGAGAAGGATGGATGACAAGGGGGAGAGAGAGATTCTGGAGTGTATCCTTGAATGGCTTCGGACTGTAAACCCCTACTGCTTCCTCCTCCTCCTCTGGCTCTATTTTTCCTAATAGCCTCTTGGGCTATTTCTGGGCCCCTTTTTAAATGGGAGGTGGGTGGGAGTGAATACAGTAAAGCAAGGGTGGAGGGGAGCATTTGTGCAAGTGTGTGCGTGTGTGTGGGGGGGCTTGGCCCTGCTGAGGCACTGAATAAGCACTCTGACTCGCAGCAGGATCAGTGGTAGCGGTGGTTGGGTTGTGTGTGTGTGTGTTTATGTGTGTAGGGGCTCTCTGTTGCCACTGGAGACGAGAGAAGAGACATATATGCACGCACACACACACACACACACACAAACCCCGCAATGTGGAACCTCCAAAGCTGATTAGTCAAACTTGTGATTTCCAATTTCAAACCCGCGACACAAATCCCACACTTAATATTCATGCAGAAAGTGGTTAGGGCTCCTTGCCGTCCCACGCTGCCGTTGGGCTGTGGGTTAGGTAGCGGGTGGGTGGGTGAGTGTGTGTGGAGGGGTGGTGGGGGGCGGTGTTTGAGTAAATAGAGAGAGGGAGTTGCCTTTTAATCAGCTTAGTTAAAAGGAAGATGATGAAAAAAGAGGAGGATGACAGGAGAAGAGAAAGTAATGTTTTTTTTTGTGGCTTGATTGGGTAGGTGGGCCATTGGTGAAAGCAAGCAGCCCACACACACACACACACACACAGGGTGGAACATGTTATCAGAGGGTGCAGAGTGACAGAATGAAACCCTTGTATAAACAACCACCCATGTCTTGTTTTGTTTATTGGTTTTCTTTTTGACCAATGCAGGCAGCCAGCACAATTTCATCTTTAATGGGGCGCTTTACTGCACGTCTTCTTATCTTGTGCTGTGTGTGTGTGTGTGTGTGTGTGTGTGTGTGTGTGTGTGTGTGTGTGTGCAGTTTCTTCATCAGGGTGCACATTCAAACATTAACAGGATTACAGCCGATGTCTGACAGATGCCATTTCTATTTTAGCGAGGATGATTTCAGTGGCGCAACTGTTTGTTTGACTCCCTTGCCTGTGTCTTTGAACCTTGTAATCAGAACGGCGTGCTGATCATCGTTGCTCCCAAAGCACGGGCAGAGACAGCTAGAAAGAAGGAGAAGTGTAGAAAGAAAGAGTGAGAGTGGATAAATAGTGAGCATGAGCTGCTGAAGTGGAAAGTAACTAATGATCCCTTATGATTTGATTTCTGCTGTTTCTTGAAATGGAAGTTTAATCTTTGTTGGAGAATGAGTAACTGGTTACATCACCTGGTGATGGAATATAGCAGGAGAAAAAATAAAAATGCAACTACAAAGAGAGGTAGAAGAAAAAAATGTCAAAGACAGATAGATAACCAATGAGTGGAGTCCCAGCTCCTGGAGAGAAAAAAGATCGCGGTATAGAAGAGCATTTTGACCTCCCACACCTCGCCGTCGAGGCCGCAGTTGTGGATTTCCATCCCATCATTCATCTGGCCATCGTGGAGAAGTGCGAGGTGTATCCAGTCTCCACCACGCTCCATAACTCAACCGCCTTTCTCTAGAGAGGTGCTCGCTAAACACCGCCTCCCTCCACGTCTCCTCCTCCCCAGCTCTCATCGCACCCATCGGTCTGTCTTTAAAACAACTGTTAGAGACATAAAAGGCAAGCAGTCTGCAACCCTCCACTGTAACTCTCCACATATCTGCGAGCCTCCTCCTCCTTGTCTTCTGCGCTGGCCTTGGGGAGAAGAATGCAGCCGACGAGGATGCTCCTCGGGGAGGCTTTAGGAAAAATGGCAGCGATAGAGTCTACAGGGGCTATAATTCACCAGGCAGGCTCCATGATGCTGTGACACGGTTATTAGCCATATAAATTGGAGCTGTCAGTGTGTCATTATTGCTCACATTCATGTGAGACCATTCCTCTCTTTTTGTTTACTTATTTGTTTTTAACCAGCTTTGGCCTCAGATGCTGAGAATACTTGTCTTTTTTTCCTTATTTGTATCATGGCAGAGCGATTGATGCCTCTGGCCAAAATACTTTTGCTTTCCTTTTTGTTGTTAGTTTGCTTTGTTCCCCCCACTATCGGAATGGGAATAAAACACGCACACATTGGCACAGTTACAGGACATAGATGTTAATTAGGTGGCTGTGCGCCTGCAGTGTGGTGACAGCAAGTAAACACAATGGCAAAGCCTTCATGTGTCAACTTTGTTTTATGCAGGTTTACTGGAACAGCGTTTCCAGCGTTACATCACTGACTGATAAACAGAAAATTAGCATTTGTGTTATTAGTTTTAATAGATAAGCATCTTATTATACCTTTTAACACGCCTGAGGAGTGAAAGTTAATGAATTTACCTTTGTTAGATTTCAAATGACATTTTTAAAACATTCAAAGTATATATTTTTAATAGAATTGTTTCTTTTTTTTTTCCAATCTCTTTACCGATCAAAAGATAGCAAGAGAACGCCACTCTTGCTTGTTTGGCTTGCTGGTGATTCTTGAACAACACAAAAAAGGACTACAGAAGAAACAGAGGAAATGATTTAATAACAGATAAGACTTTTTTTTTAAGGGGCTCTCAATCGTCTTTTCACATGATTGGTTGACGAATCAGGAAGAGTACTGTTTGGCTCACCAAAATATTTACCACATTACGGGTTTAGGACATTTACCTGGCAGAGATACAGATGCAATATTATAAAGAGTAGAAACATTTGCCCTCATTTACTAATGCTCATTCTAAATCATTCGGCTTGTGTTTGCTGCCTGCAATGTGCATACTATCTGAATACAGCCACACCACAATTTCTATTTATAAGGCATTAAGCTTACCTAGACGTGAAGTAGAAAGAGTGGTGATGATAAGTATCGCTAAGGTGAAAAAGAAGGAGAAAGTCCAAGTGAAGAAACATAAATAGTAGTGTCCAAGGTCCGAGGAGGAAGCCAGAAAAGGGGCATAAAAGTGTTTCCCATGTGCCTCCATGTTTCACACCTACTGGCTGAAGAAGCTGACTGCACTCCTTGAGCATCTTGCAGCACAAATGAACCAGCTGCTCGATGAGAGGCTAACTTCAGGCCGGACAGTCCTGATCCCCAAGGATCCCCAGAAGGGACCGGTCCCATCCAACTACCGTCCAATAACCTGTCTCAGTACCACATGGAAGCTCCTGTCAGGCATCATAGCGACTAAGATGAACAGGCACATGGCTCAATACATGAGTGAGGCACAGACTGGAATTGGCAGGAATACCAGAGACTGCACCAGCCTGTGCACCACCTGGATTGACTACAAGAAAACCTATGACCTATGACAATGCCCCACACATGGATCCTGGGATGCCTAGAATCATACAAGATCAAAAGGACCCTGAGAGCCTTCACCAGGAACTCAATGGAGATGTGGCAAACAACACTAGAGGCCAACTTCAAGCCAGTTGCACAAAACACCATCAAGTGCATCTGCCAAAGAGATGCCCTGTCCCTGCAATAACATCGGAATGTCTTTTGGAATGGAAAAGTGTAGTTGGATGGTAACAAACACCTGCAGAGGGTAAGGCAAGTCCTGAGGAGTCAGCTGAATGGGAAGAACAAGATCCGGGCACCTACATCCTGCCGGTGATCAGGTACCCTGCTGGGATAATAAGCTGGCCAAAGGAGGCAATAGAAGCCATTGACATCAAGACAAGGAAGCTCCTGACCATGAATGGAGGGTTTCACCCCAAATCCAGCACCCTGAGACTGTACGCTAAGTGAAAGGAAGGCGACTGAGGACTGGTGAGCGTCAGAACCACTGTCCAGGATGAGGTGATGAACATCCATGAGTACATTAAGCAAGATGGCCACAAGTGACCATGTGGTTAGTGAATACCTCAGGCAGCAGAAACCCATGAAGAGAAGATGCTGTAGTAATAGCAACATCAGGAAGAAGGAACACAAGAAGCTTGAGAAGTACCAAGGGCTCAGAGAAGAGCTCGAGAAGATATGGAGGGTGAAGACAACAGTGGTCCTAGTGGTAATCGGAGAACTCAGTGACCCCAAGCTAGGTGAGTGGCTCCAGGAGATCCCAGGAACAATATCTGAGATCTCTGTCCAGAAGAGCGCAGTCCTAGAACACAGCAAAGACAGTGCAGGACCTTCAAGCTCCCATGCCTCTGGTAGAGGACCCGAGCTTGAAGGATAAAGGGGATGCTGAATAGCATTTCCCTTGAGATTCTGAGTCAAAGTTAATAAAGACTAGCAGACTACGAGAAAAAGAAGAGAACTGGTGGAGGACAGGGAACAGCCGCTCTGTCAGCCCCAGATAACAAACTCACTGCAATAGAGAGGGGGAAAAAAAGAGAGAAAAATCCAGATTCTATTATGTCTAGCAGCTGATCTCAAAAATAATGGCGACATTGCGTCTACACTACATCTGCATGCATGTTGTTGTATCATGTATGTTACGTTTACTTTCTTGTTTGGTAATACATTTTGCTAACCAATTTTCAGTGAAGTGGCCTTTTTGAGTCATTGGAATGTGTTGTCATGCAAATCTGGAAATAAGCATTCATAAAACAGTAACAGTATTGATTCTGTTCTCTTATACAATGAATATATAGCTACAATGAATATGTGCAATTTGCACGCTGATTAATGCACTGTAGGTAACTGAGGACCATTCTTCTTAATTTAACAAAAGTAACAGTACATAATTGGTCCCATTTACACACGGAGCACAGTTCTCACTTCAGTAAAATATCTGCTCAGATTCTGTGCTTTAAACAATTAATGCTAATGTTTCCTTCACTTATGTGAGAATGTTTGCTTGATGATGCCAAGTTTTGTATTGTGACCCTTCTGGATAACTGTGAAACGTGAGAAAACGATGACGACGACAGTGCAGTGCAGTTATAATTCTGTCACATTTATCAAACATGAATTCCTATTGACAGGAATTCAGAATCAAGGCTGAGACCCTGTCTTTAGAATTACCAATTATCAAAAGAAATTCCTTTTTTAGAAAGTCAAGAGAGAAAAGACACTAATCATGAAAATTTTAAAGTCCGTCAGTAAATACGTTGGATGTGCAGGTGTCTCAGCTGTCAGCAGTTCTTTTGTCTGTTGCAGTGCCAGTCGTTGCACCAGACAGGATTATTTTTTAGCTCAGAATTTTTCTTGTTCTATTCAGTGTCCTGTGTCATGACAGTATCTAAGCACTACACATCAGGTACACGTCCGCCCCTCTGGGTTTGGGAGTCTGTTTTATGAGCTGGGAAGCAGCGAGGTCAGGGTCTCTCTGGATTGTGAGATAAATAGACTGTTAGTCAGTGTTTACACCTGGGTCAGAATGATATATCTCCTCCTGTTTAAGAGAGACATAAAAATCTCTTTCCCCTATCTTTGATGGCAGTCAAACGCCACAGCCCAACAGACCACAGGACATGATGAGAGTTATGGGCTGCAGGTCTGATCGGTACAGTATGCAGAAGAAGAGAGACTATCTATTGGCAGGCTAACTTAGGGCTGTAACTTACACTGACTGCATAAAATAAACTTGGTTCATATGCATCGTGTTTCAACAAGACAAGTAAAGCTGAAGTTCTTCGAGCACACTGTAACATAATGAAGCCCAATCCATTGAGACGATATCTAAAGGCTTTATTAATAACACATATCTAATAAGTGTCTGAAAAAGTCATTAGTCATAGGTTTGTTTGCTGGAGCCTATCCCAGCTGTCTTAGGGCGAGAGGCAGGGCACACCCTGGACAGGTTGCCAGTCTGTCGCAGGGCTAACACATACAGACAAACAACCACTCGCATTCACACCCGCACCTATGGACAATTTAGCGTTTCCAATTAACCTATCCCCACTAACTGCATGTCTTTGGATTGTGGGAGGAAGCTGGAGTACCTGGAGTGAACCCACGCAAACACAGGGAGAACATGCAAACTCCACACAGAAAGACCCCGGCCTGATGGTAGAATTGAACGCAGGACCTTCTTGCTGTGAGGCAACAGTGCTAACCACCATGCTGCCTAGTCAAATAAGATATTTTAGAATTCCAATTTATTTATTTATTCTTTTTTTTTTTTTTTTATTTTTTCTTTTTTTTTTTTTTTTTTTTTTTTTTTTTTTT
>VVHJ01056348.1:0-11628 GCA_015107715.1 Tylochromis polylepis
AAGGACACATTTGTCTCCACATTTGGAGCAGCCCTGGAATTGGGACACCCTTCGTCCCGTTGCTGTGACGTCATCGGCCTTCAAATGCGTCCTCCGAAGGATGTGGCCTAGGTTTTGGGACACAGCATTTGAGGAGGTAATTTAGCCATTTAAATCAGCTGTGTTGGATCAAGGACACATCTAAAACCTGCAGGACACCGGCCCTTGAGGCCTGGAGTTCCCCCACGCCTGTGTTAAACAGCTGACAGGTATGCAGGTAAACTGAGGGTACGTTGAGCTGATTGCTGGTGTCGTGAGGAAAATGTCTGCTCGTTATTTATGTTACAGAGACATGAGACCAGGCAGAATTTTAATTAAAATAATTTCATTGTTGTCTGAAGATAATACTGATGCGTGTATGCATTTGTAGGAGCTGGAGAGGATGGAGACCTTTTTTGCTGAAGTCTTTAATCTTGTTAAACCACATGATGACACACTGGCAGAAAGAGACAACTGTTTGGTGAAAATGAGAATCTGCAGATGTAACATCTGGAACACGTAGAGTGGAATATGTAAACAAATCTAACCGGTTAACATAATAACCAACAAAACAACAACAAAATAAAAAACTATTAACCTGGAACACCGGGGCTGTGAGCTCGGTACACTCTGTCAGGTGACTTAGCGAAGCTAGCGACATCTCCAAAAACATCGGAGCACTTTTGCAAACATGTTCTGTGTTGACAACCTGACCTGATATGTGAAGATTACACCACTACATTCTCTGCAAAAACAATATTATAAGTATAGGTATAGTATATTGGTGACAGAAAAACGGGGTATTTTAAAACTTAGAGTTTAGAGCGCCACCACCATTGCCTCTTGTGTTTTGAAATGCATTCTGGGATACCTGGCTGCCCCAAGTCCATAGTACCACCAGTTCATAGCAATCGATTATCCAGGATCGACCTGTCTTGACTTACTTTGCACAGTAACAAATCAGATGTTAGACAAGCTGCAGTGGCAGCGTTAACCCCGCCCCCTGACTTTGATGGGTGAGGCTGACAGATAAAATTAATTCAAGAACACAGGCAGGGCCAGGACTGCCAAAATAAATTAAATAAATACATCATTAAATAATTAATTAAATGTGTCAATAATTAATTAAAAAATTGAAATAAATAAATACTTAATTAAATGTGTCAATAATTAATTAATTAAATATATATTTAATAAATTAGATGTGTCATTAATTAAATAAAACTATAAATAAATACATAAATAATTTATTAGATGTTTTAAATGAAATTAATGGGCATTAATTATTGAAATATTTATTTAATTAATTAATTCCAATTTTAATTAATTAATGAAACATTTAATTAATTATTTAACGGTATATTTAATTAATTCATTTTGTTACTCCTGGCCCTCCACAGACTGCACCTTTTTCCTGTGCTTTCTGATACAAAATGACTTGAATAACATTAATGACGGATATGTTCGATAGATTATAGGTGAAAAATGATCACTTTTTGGGAAAAGAAGGCACATGGCGAGCCATCAGTGTTAGATGGTGAG
Source organism: Tylochromis polylepis (assembly GCA_015107715.1). NCBI lineage: Eukaryota > Metazoa > Chordata > Actinopteri > Cichliformes > Cichlidae > Tylochromis > Tylochromis polylepis. The sequence continues at coordinate 1,561 of VVHJ01056348.1, forward strand.
AGCAAACTAATCTATTGTAAAATTCTCTATTTTCTTTAGTTATATTAATTTATCAAGACTATTGTTTTTAATTTGATATTTGCTTATTCGATGTACATCATTAGGTGTATCTTTTTTTAATAAAAGGACAATATAAAGGATCATTTACAGCAATTATAATCATTTAAAACATTTCCATATTCATACTGGTATAATTTTTTGTTAAGGCTGTAGGGAACCACCGGAGCTGTGGATACCAAGTTGTGTGTGGCACTTTTGCCTATTTCCACTGGCTCCCTGTGGCTCTGATGCAACCAAAATATGGTAATATTGTAATTAAAATGCAAATTTGATTAAAATCAAATAATCATAAATAGCTCACTGCAGAGTAGTTGCATGCGGTACAAGGTTTTACTTAGTTATATCTATCAGTAGTCCTGATAGTTTCATTAAGATAATTATTAAGTCTGAAAAATATGCAGATTATTTTTAATCAATAATTGCTCCAAAATGCCTGTTTGAATATACAAGACTGGCATATAGAGTCATGTTAAAAATAAACTTTTCACAGGACTTTGTGCAAGTACATCTCATGATTCATTAGCTTATAGAAGCACCTGAAGTCACCTGCTGCAAAACAAACCTACGCTGTTCTGCTTTGTTGCTTTTAGAGAGGCGAGACTTCCCCTGGTGACCCAAGCAAACAAGTCACAGTTGTTCAGTGTTTTTCTAATTGGATTTAATTGTACTTCCTGATCAGCAGCTATAACTATTGCTCACTCTCCTGACCATATGTCCTCCAGACATCTTCATTTTCTAGTTTTAACTGCCAGCTGCAGGTGCTGACTGTGTGGCATTTAGAAGTTCTTAGCAATCCATAAAAAGACTTGTACATCCCCTTCATTTAGTAAATACAGAGTGGAAACGGAGAGACAAAAAAAGAAGACACATTAAGGCAACTTAAAACGTACCTAGCTGCATTTATTATATTTAATCAAAATAAATAAACATTCAATATAACACGGACAAGACTCAGCTCTGTATGCCTGTAACAGAACAAACCTCGAAATAGTGCCTGCTTTTTTTTTTAGTAAACATAACTTGTTTACAAAAAATACTGCTCAAAAACGTACAAAATGCAGCAAACAAATATCAAGTATTGTGCCGTTTTCCCAAACACTGTACCAGCTGCTGACATCAGTCACTGCAAGGAAATTACTAGTGTGGAGCGCCAGAAGCTGCATTAAAAAGGAACATCTCGCCAACATCCAGCGAGCGGTTATACGTGAGAGGCAAACAGCTCAGTGGCATAGACCAGTCAATTTTGGTTGAGCGATGTGAGCCAATCAGTGATCTCACAAGGCTCACATCAGAGGTGGAATATATGTTTATATATGTGTGCGATGATTTCCATAGGATGCCCTCAAGATGTGATTTAATGCAGTCTTTAAATTGCTTCAGGTTTGGGATAAATACAAGTACAATTTCCCTTAATGTAAAAACAACATTATTTTGTCTTGCACCGTAACAGCAGCACAAATACCCTCCCAAAAAACCCAAAACATTTGTTCGGTTGTCAGAAGATTTAAAGCATAATCAAGAGAGTAAACACATTCATGGCCAAATGCAGAAGAACTGCATTCTGCTCTCCCCTCCCCCTAACACAAAGACTGTCGCACTTCTCCAAACACACTAAATAGAAAAGAAGACTACCACTTACTAACATCCATTCCACACGGACATTAAAACAAACAAACAAACAAAAAGTCTGTTCGAAGCTCCCTCATCATAAAAACACATACGAGTAGTAGAAGAATCCTCTGTATGTGCAGCCTGGATTAATCACAGCAGTCGGGTACTTTGCCAAGCTGAAATAGTAAATGTTACAAGACACTGTCAGGTTCATCCCTGCGTGTCTACAGTTGCACTTGGTACCAGTAGATTCAGTAGTGGGGGTGCTACATAAGAAGGAGTGCCTAATTAAACATAGAATATCCCCACAAATTAAAACCCTGCAGTGTGACATGCAGAATAAAAAGCTAATACAACAGAATACAATACTTTTGAATATCTGAACCCTCTAATGACATGTCAGTCGTCTCCACGCCTATTGGGTCCTGCCCAACAGTAGCAGATGAGACCAGAAATGGTTACAAATGTCCCCCTTTCTCACTTTCTCCGTGCACTCCCTGGTCTTTTGACCTGCCACAGGTGATTGTGGATGGTCAGAGCATCCACGCTGACCGACACAGTCTTGGCAGGGATGACAGTGAACTGCTTGCGGTCTGAGCTGTACTTGTAGAGCTTGTCGATCATCTTTCGGTTGATGGTGCGCGGTCCTGTGCCTGAAAACTTGATGATCTCCTCGGTGTCCGGAGAGTACGAGTAAATGGCGCGGAACTGGCACCCGCCATCACGGAAGAGGATGATCAGGTGATTGGACTCGCACTTTTCTAGCTCCTAAGAATTTAAAATAGAATTTTTGAATGTGGTAAAAAGTTAAAAGTACTATGCAAAAGTCTTGAGCTTCCACTCATTTCTTTGCAGTTTGCTGGGAAAACAGCTGCAGTGATTTACTGAAATGTGCAAACATACATGGTAATATAGTACAGTATATACATAGTCAATATTTGGTATGACCACCTGTTCCACTGTGTTTCATATATCGTTGCACCTCTTTCCTAACCTTCTCCATATATATTAGCAATGATTTGAACATTGAGATGATTTTCAGATACTGTTCATCTGCTGTAAGTAGTTTTTAAGGCCTGCTACTTCTTCTTTAGTCCTCCACTTGTCCACTGCACACCATGCTGAGATACAACTTTCCAGCTGATAGCTCTTTGGGAATCACCTTATTGTTGGAAAAATACTGCCCAACAAATTGTGTTATCTTTGACATTACTTAAACATTCAACTAATTTGAAATTGTGAGTTTACAATTTAAAACAGGCTCTTAGCTAAGCTGTCTCTTATGTTAGAAAGTCTGGCTTCTTCTTGAAAGGAAAATAGAAAGAAATGATGGGTGGCTCAAGACTTTTGCATAGTACTGTACGAATAACACGTTAAAAACAATTTACTATGATAGACACAAAGTTCCCAGATAGCTTCATAGGTATTACTGCTGTGTGTTCACTGACCTCAAGAACAACATTCTTCTGCACTTCGTTAACCTTTCCGGCCAGGCAGCAGTGGGCGATGGCATTGATGATGATTGGCTTGTTGGACTTGGAGCTCGGCTCCTTGAAGAGTTTAGGACCTATAGCATATGAACCAAACCAAAAAGATCAATAAATGACATACAGGTCTCTAACTGTTTAAGGAGTGGTTTAGGTTATAATAGAAAACAAGCCTAACTCCTTTCTTGCTGAGTTACATGGGAATATCAATACTTCTCTCATATTTTTAAAGCAATTATAAACCTAGAATAAGGAGCTGATTAGCTTAGCATCAAAACTGAAGGAGGGAGCAGACGCAGTGGCAAACTGCTGTTCAAGCTTCAATCTGTGCGTAAGGCTAAGCTAACTGTTTGTTGGGTCTGGTTATACAGAAGTGTCATCAATCTTTTGTCAATCTCATTAACAAAAAGCAAAAAAACACATTCATCTAAATGTCTAACTCTTTCATTTAAGAATGTGACAAAATAGAAAATGTATTTTAGACCAATCTTTAAAAATAAATGTTGGTTTTGTGATGATGGAAATAAATCTTTTTTTTCGGGATTTCTGCTCACCGGTATACTCATTCGAAGTGATGGAAGAGGCTATAGAGCCATTCTCCCAGTCCCGCTCCATGTTCCTGCTGGAGGCCCTGCTTAGAGGGAATGACTCCACAGAGCACACAGATCCAGCCCTAAAAAAATGCACCAAAATCAAATTAGTGCAAAGACACACAACATGGACGCGAATTTTCTCTGCTTTTATACACCCAAACTCTCACCTGTTTGACTCTGCCCCTCCAGAGATAACGCTGTCTGCATCAGTCGCCAAAGAGAGCGTTGATCCTCGATGACTGCAGCTCAGATCGGCTGAAAATGGAGACAGAAGGATTTAGTATCGGTTACTTTTCTTAGCCAAGTGCTGCTTGCCCAGTTTCATGCCTGAACTACTGCACTTTCACAGCAATAATTGAAAAAAGAACAGTGCAGTTAAAAAAATTGTCTAAAAAGCACATTGTAAGTCCAAAGAGACACAATAAGCTGCACATAAGACAATAAAACAAGTGTGTCAAAGCCAATCAGAAGTGTCTGCTCTGAAAAAAGACTGACTGATCTTCCTATTCTGAAATCCACTCCTATTTTTATCAGCTGTGTCCACATCATGCAGAGCAGCTTAAGAAGGTTCACCTCCCCTGCAGCCTGCTGCAGAGTCCTGGGCTTTGATCAACATGGAAACCTTCAGAGAATTACCTGCACGACACACACGCACACACATACATACTCAGAGGACGACAACACGATCACAAGTGAATTACATGGACAATAGCCTCTTAGCTTTTATAACCACATGTGCACAAAGTGTTCCAAACATACAGTAATGCAGACAGTGTGAAGGACTAGAAGAACACTTTTACTGCTTAAGTACTAGAGACACTCTTACGTGTAGCAGATCCTTTGGAGAGGCTGCTGGACTCTTCACGGTGCAGCGATTTAGGCCTGCTCCTGCGGGCTTTGGTCCTTGGGCGAGGTTTGACCAGACCCTGCTCTTCCATCAGGGCTTGTTGCTTCCGCCGTAGGTATTCCTGCTTAATCAGCTCTCGCCGCGCTTTCTCTTCCTCCTTACGAATGCGATCCTCTTCAGCCTTTCGCCTTGAGCAAACAGAAGGAGAGTTAATACAGCAGTCAGATGCCCACCTGCACCTTAGACCACTCCTTATCTTTTCTTAGCATGTGATTTTATGTTCAAACGCACCGGGCCTCATCACGCTTGAGCTCGCTCTCGGCCTCTTGCTGAAGTTTGCGAAGTCTCGCCTCTTCGGCTTTGCGCTGCTGTTTGAGGAGGAAAGCAGCACGACGTTTCGCCATTTCATCCTCTGCCTTTTCATCATCCTGAAAGATGAAAGCGAAGCCTCCAATATACCACAGTGCAATTAAAACACAGTACAACAAAATGTAAACATCTTCAGCTCACCTTAAAGAAGAAGCCCAACACGTTCTTCTGCTCGCCTTCTGCCACGCAGTCTGTGGCGTCTGCACTGCCATCCTCCAGTGGATCTTTGAGCTCTGACAAATCGACTTCAATCAGGTGACCCTTGACCTTTGTGCTCTCCTCCCCACTGGCAACCTCCATCCCTGACCTGACAGTTGTGTTCTCCTCCCACTCTCCATCCTGTGAGGGAGATTGAGTCATACTGGAGATAACTGGCGGGTCTGGTGATTTGAGTTTGTCTGAGAGGCGCCCTGTTCCTTCTCCTGCGCTGTCTTGGACCCTGAAGGTGGTGTTTCTCTGAAGGCTTCTGTCAGTCCTAGAGCTCTCAGCAGTACTCTCCACCTCCTCCCCTTCAGCGCATACTGGGAGTTGGATGTTTGATTTTTTGACACTCTTGCTGTTTTCTTTACTCTGTTTCAGCTCTGAGGCTTTGCTGCGCTGGCTGGAGCTAAGCTTGGGAGGACGGCGAGTTGGTACAGGATTGCCGCCACTGATATCAACAAAGTGAACTGCATAAGATCTGGAGTCTGAGGTAGAAGGAGTTTGTTGTGTTGGGTTTGTGTCAGGTGGTGTGCTTGGGCCTGATGGCACAGAGTCTGGAGGGGAGGCCATGCTCTGCTTCATGAGCAGGTTTTGCTGTAATGAGAGCTGCATCATCTGCTGCTGAATAGAACTAATAGCTTCGTTGAGCAGCTCTATGGAACGGGAGCACTCATTTATGTCAGGTTCAGCTCCGTTATCCTGGGAGAGAGCGTTTAATCTGTTGTCTGTGTTCATCGGTCTTTCCTCTCTTTGACCTCCCTTTGTCTGAACCTTTAGCGCATCAAGACAAGAATCATCTCTGCTGGTCTGGCTCTTCGCTTTACTCCTGTCAGCAGCTGTTAGCTCCAAGGATTCCTTGGAGTGTTTCAGGGGTAAAGGAAGAGTGTCGCTGCGCCCGCCACCCTTCTTAACAATGTTCAAGAAAGCAGCTTTCCCAAGCTTTAATCTCTGCCTGGCTGACACCGTCTCCATCTTTTTCTTCTGATACTCGATTGCGCGTCTCTGCTCTTCCAGCTGCATGTGAAGTTGCAGTAGCTCTGAAGGCACAACTGGAGAACTAAGTGCCATATTCTTCCCCATCACAGTGCTCGGTTCTTTCCCCAGCAAACCCGAGGCAGAATCATTCCTCAGTTGCCAGGGAGGGCAGGGGGCGACGTCAGAGCCATCCGGTGTTGTCTTTTGGGAGCTGCTGGTACTTGAGTATCCATCACGGAGACCAAGTTTGAGGAGCTTTCTCTCGGCGAAGCTGGTCATCTTGACACTGGCGCTACCCGAAGCACTGCAGCTGCTCGCCCACGATATGGTACTGGGGCAAGGGCTAGAGCGCCCACTGCAATCTTCCTTATCCTCCCGCTCGCTCACCTTCATGTCTTCTCTGAGTTTGGCTGACTCGCCCTCTCCAAATTCTCCAAATTCAGCCATATTGTCCTCTTCTGAGCACTTTCCCCTCCCTCCCTTCACCTCCTCTTTTGTCAGCTCCATCTGATCTTCTTCCTCTTCATCCTCCTCCAGGTCTGCGATGTCAGAGTCAGAATCATGCCCTGCCTCTGGCATGCAATCTGTGGAGAAAGAACTGTGCTGGTCTGGCTCGTCTGACAAGTGAAGGAAAAAGCCTTCAGACTGCTTCTTTCCAGGCTGAGAGTCGACTGCTGAATCCTCGATCAGTTGCCTGAGAGAGCCAGGAACTGATTCCACCACAAATGTGGGAGTACAGGTGCTTCTCTTTGACTCGCCGCTGGGGGATTTCCTCTGTGAGGACCGCAGGACACTGGCGGTTGCATTCCTTGCATTTCCCATGCCTCTGCAGCAACTCTCACCGCTCTCCTCCTGCTTGTTCAGGCTGATGCTTTTCTCTTTGGCCATTTTAGGGATGGCAGGCAACAAAGGCTCCGGATAATAGCTGTTGCTTCGGCAGTCCAGAGTAAAATTGCCTGCATCGAGACAGGGAGGACGAGAAGCATTACATACTTTTGAGGCGGGGGCTGCACTCTGCATTTCCAGCTCGTCCTGCTCCATGTTGCTCCCGAGTCGATGTCTAGAAAATGCAGAAGGGTGGATAACAGCAACCAGTTCCTCCTCTTCTATTTCTTCCTCTTCATCCTCTATGCGCATGTGACTAAGCAGGCTTTGACCACTAAGTCTGTGCTGAGACAGACCCACACCCAGCATGTGTTTAGGAGTAATGCTCATTATGTTGGAGGCTAAGCTGTCTTTGCTAATGGAGCGAGCGAGACTGATACTGTCTGCATCATCCTCTGGGGCAAAATGCAGGGCATAGGGTGCAGGCTGGGATAAAGGCCTGGATGAGATAGTAGTACAGAAGGAGGAAAATGAGTTAGGTGAGCTGAACACAAGAATTTGTCATACTGATAGATTCTGCAACATGAAATTGAATAAACAGATGACTGTAATTACACCGCTCACCTCATCCTTCTCTCTGGCCAGGCCATTTTGGAGCCCTGATGTTGCCCATCTGGACCTATCAGAGAGTTAGGCCTATGCCTTATATCTGCACAAAGAATACATGATCCATGTTAGGAAAAAATATATTTACTTCTTGACTTCAGGCAGAAATCTCAGCTCAGGACACAGATGATTTATTTATTTATTTATTTTTACCTGAAGTGGCCTCCTCAACCACTTTCTGTTGTCTCTGTCTCAGAGGGAGCAGAGAGTGAGATGGGCTTGTGGAGCTTGATTTAGTGCTGCACAACAAATACAGAGAGATTGAGCTTTATGGTTAAATCTGTTATAATTCCATGAAAAGATATTAGTTATGTAAATTATCATTGTGTATATTGTTGTATAAATTAAAAAAAATGTTAATTTACAAAGTAAGACACCATTGCTTAAATATTTAGTGCAGAGGCATTTAAAATGCTACAGCAGAGACACAAAACAGAGACACAGCACTCCGAATCATCCCACAGATCTTCATTTACGAGAACAGCCAAGATGATGGTTGTCTGGGTCCTGCCTCCAAAGACCCAATCAAAAGCTAAACTGGGAAATATACAAGCCAGTCGTTTTGCTTAAATGATCTGGTGCAATAAACCAGAGACCTCAATCATGTCAGTAGTTTAGCCCTTATGTTGATAACTTTGTATGTGCATAACTTTTAAAACATCATTTAGTTTTTGTTGTTTTGAATCTTGGGGAAGATTCAGCCAAACTCTTTTTTTTCTGGACTAGTGATTCTATAGATGATTTTTTAATGTTCATGCTGAGCTCGTTTAGATAATGCTTTAAAATTACAGCCCAAATAAGTCCCCATTAGCATTACCAAAATGGCTGCCAAGTGGTGACACAGTATAAGCCTGCTTAGTTTATATTTGTGTCAAACTAATGCATGAATTCTGAGAATGTATACAACACTTCCCTGTGAAGACCTGCGTTTTACATTTGGTTTTATATCATAAGCACACGAATGGGCAAGTGGACAAATAGAGATAGAAAACAGAACAGTAACTGTAGTAAACCAGTCAGTGCATCTGGAACTTAGAAAAATGACTATATGATACCTGAGGTCAGGGCTTGTGGGCATGGCCAGGGTCTCAGCAGAGTGTGATGATGTCAGGAAACTTCGTTTAGTGATGTTGGAGATGGGTGCATAGGATCGAGAAGTTTTAGGCTGTAGCAGCAGTCTCACTGTGAAAATAGAAGAATGGCACGTTTTCATAACAGCCACTAACATTTTCAGTAAATAAAAAAAAAAAAAAAATTCATCAAATCCATCTGTGCGCATGTAGCGACTGTGCTTTTTGTGGTATTCAATCAAAACCGATGGATGAAGGCAGAAAATGTGCCGTACCATCTCTGATTTCCTGAAGATCCCGGGGTTGAACAAAGTCTGGCTTCACACTCTCAAACCACCAAAACAGCTCGGCAATGAAGACCATCACATTATTCTGTAAGACATGAAAAATTGACGATATCAGGAAGAAAAGCAAGACATGACAAAAAAGCAGCATAGCACAGGATCGCACTGGGCTTTACATATATTTTTATTTAGATTTAATCCATTGCTTAAAGCAATTCACTATCAGGTGGTGAGAGCGAGGGCAACAGAAGCAGGACCACAAGAAGAAATCCAGAAAACATGTCTTTTGTTGAGGTATAACTGTTAAGCACTTAAATTTAACGCTGGCTACTTTACTCGGAAATAAATGTACAGTGATTTAATGTAACTATAAAAGTGTTTTATGTTTCCAAGCTCACCTTTAGTACCGGTGGGGAGTACAGCAGGTCTTCAGGCTTCAGATAGAAGCATTTGTTCAAATACTCGTTTGAAAACTCCTTCAGTAGTTGGATATTGTAAACACTTTCACCGATAGAGGGAACCTCCTTCAGACAGATATCTGCACAGAATAGGACAACACTATCAGGCTTACTCTGTACTCTTAAACCTTTTTAATTCATAGATACTGCTCCTTTTGCTTCACAGTTGTATTGCTCTTTTAATTCACCTCTTGGTAAAACTATCCTGACTTATATAACATTAAGAAACAGAGTGGTAGGTTGCTGCTAGAAAATCAACAGCTATAGTATGTATCACGGTCCTGGGTCGGTGACCCAGTGGTTTTGATTTGTTTTGTTATTATTAATCTTTGAGTTCACCCTAGGTCAGTCTGCGTGTCCGTCACTTCCTGTCTTATGTTGAAGGTCTGTGTCTTTGGTGAATGTATTCAGTTTTGTCTACGTGTGTTGTCTGGTTAATTAGGTTCAGCTGTGTCTCCCTCCTGTGTCCGGTCCCCTCGTTATCTACTATGTATTTAAACCCTGTGTGTTCTTGGTTCAGTGTCGCGTCGTACTCTCATCTACCCTCATCTCTTCTGTGTGTTCCGTCTGCCAGCCTGCCTACCGGTTTTTTGTTCGTGTGTGTTGTTGTATGGAAAACAAC
>VVHJ01056355.1:0-14560 GCA_015107715.1 Tylochromis polylepis
AAAGCATATATTTAGGGCTGGACCAGGTGTCCCTGAATCCTCCCTTAGTTATGCTGCAATAGACGTAGGCTGCCGGGGGATTCCCATGATGCATTGAGTTTTTCTTTTCCAGTCACCTTTCTCACTCACTATGTGTTCATAGACCTCTCTGCATTGAATCATATCTGTTATTAATCTCTCTCTCCTCCACAGCATGTCTTTATCCTGTTTTCCTTCTCTCACCCCAACCGGTCGCAGCAGATGGCCGCCCCTCCCTGAGCCTGGTTCTGCCGGAGGTTTCTTCCTGTTAAAAGGGAGTTTTTCCTTCCCACTGTCGCCAAAGTGCTTGCTCATAGGGGGTCATATGATTGTTGGGTTTTCTCTGTATCTATTATTGTACGATCTACTGTACAAATATTAAGCGCCTCGAGGCGACTATTGTTGTGATTTGGTGCTATATAAATAAAATTGAATTGAATTGAATAATGAGGAAGAAGCCAAATGTGAACATGACCCAGAAATGTTGCTGTCTGCATTGAGGCAAAGTGGAAACTGCTCTGTGGTCAGACAAAAGTCAAAATATAAATTATTTTTTGCAAACATGGACAACGTGTCCTCGAGGCTAACAAGGAGATGGACCATCTAGTTTGTTATCAGCGCTCAGCTCAAAAGTCTGCATCTGTGATCCTATAGACTGTTGAGCAGCTAGAATCCTCTATCAGACAAGAATGGGACAACATTCCTCTCCCAAAAGTCAAGCAGCTATTTACAGTGTTGTTAAAATAACTACACAGTGGCAACCACGACCCTGTCCCAACTTTTTTGAGACATGTTGCTACCATCAAATTCAAATGAATAAAATCTGAGTTTATGAGAGTTGTAAATTGTTGCGGTCTGTTTTTATTTATGTTTTATACAGCTGCCCAACTTTGTTGGAATTCAGTTTGTACAATGCAAAGCTATTTAGAATTTTTTTTTTTTTAGCATTTTCTAATAAATAAAGTTCAGTAGGAACTAGTAAGCTTTGGCCATATTAACACTTGTTTACTATGCAATTCATTGACTTGACATTTATTGCTTAAATGTTCTCAATTTGTTTTGCAGAATTTCCCAATATCTGGGAACTCCTATTGTGTGAATGGATTTATAGTCCAGCGTTGGTCCTCAAGCGGATCTGTGCTGAGGGAGAAGATTGAGCTGACGTCCTCCTACAGCTTCGAGTGGAACCAGGAGCTCCAGACTGTGACTGTGGAAGCCTACAATAGTTTGGGGAGCTCCACAGACAACATAAACATGACACTGCAGAGACAGTCTAAAGGTAAGTTGAGTGGGAATCTAACAGGAAGTGTGACCAGTCCCACACTCAGTGAATTTATCTATTAAGCAATGTCCTTGTCACTCTAGCCTGGAGCTATTCTTAATCAATCAATCAATCAATAATATCCCTCATCATCCTTATTATATTAGTACCACAGGAAGAATTCAAAAAGAAGCTCAATGTGATCATACTGGAGGCTGTCAAGTTTTAGTTAAAGAATAAAATAAACCACATAAAGCCATACATTGATATAATGTTTGATCTTTAAATCATCCAGGATTTTATCAAGAGACAGGCAGTTTTAGCAATCTCAGGCTTCATGTTCCTCTAAAAATATAAACCTTGGCTGAGATCAAAAGCGTTCTTGAACACTGAAAAATGTACAGGCTCACAAAAGCAAGGGTAAGATCAATGGCAAACAGTCCATGAACCTTAAATCAGTTCTTACAGATTTATGGCCACTTAAACGTGCACAGACACGGGTGCAGATTTACGGGAAAGAAAAGAACAAGGTAGTAGTATCAGTAGTATCTGTTCATGGGTGTTTCCATGATGTTGGCATTTGTGTTTGTTTTTATTTCCCGTTCCTCTTAAAAATACTTAATGGAAACATCATTTTTGCCAGTGTTTTAATAATCATCAAGACTTGTATGTTGAGATTTTGACATGCCCAAGATGAACTCATGTTTCTATATGTGTTTATTTGCCAGTGTTCTTCTGCCCCAGCCTCATAACACATGCCCGAAATATTTGGCCTTAAAACTGAGGCCAAAAACATCCATTACATTGAAGACTACATCTAAAATAATTATCTCTGGGAGCTCATAAGAGCCATGATAGGTGCCCGACATCCATTAGTTCTAGTGCAGTGAGTGCTAAGAGTGATCAGAACATAGGAAACAGGGCTGATGTTTAATGACTGTGTGTGTGTGTGTGTGTGTGTGTGTGTGTGTGTGTGTGTGTGTGTAACATTTTTCTCTTCCTTTAATCATGATTCAGAGAATAACTGGCAGAATAAATAAATTTTTCATAAAGCTGGAGTGTTTTCATGATTTGTTTAGTACAGAAGAGTTTTATTAGCAGATAAACAACAGCCTGAAGATGAGAAGACAGCAAATTTGTGGTAAATCATTGAGCACCTGACCTAGAAATCTCCTTTGGTGGAGTTCCACACAGATCAAAAGGACTGAATATTTGACTGACAGGCATCAGGTGGACATTCATTAACTCTGAATAATTTGTGTTTCCACACTAGTTTTTTCTGCCCACAAGTAGACCAAACTTGAATTAAACAGGTTTATACTGAGAAAATTATTCTTTAAATTTATAAGCGCTTTCACTTTATTCTGGTTGCAGTGGGTTACAGCAATGGACGCAGCTGTTCTGATGCTTTTGGTGTAAGACAGCCTCTCTGGGGCTCTATCTCATATAATCAAGCTGGCATAACAAATCTCACACTGAATAAGAAGAACCATCGAAAACTCTCTTGCAATTAAAAAGTCATGTAGGTTAGGAAGACTTAAATTTGCACATAGCATAAAGGAAGATCAGTGGTTCTTGTTCCACATTTCAGCTCTGAGATTGGTCCACAAACCACTTTTCCAAAAGGTGGGAAGGCACTTCTTTGCTGAAAAAACACACACATCTAATTTTAGTTTGCTGTGAGTTTGTATGTTTGGTGTATTTGGACGTGAAATTATTTTTTTTTTCGGGTTTTTTTTGTTTTCCTACTTACTGTTTGGTTGTTTTTCTTCTTCTTTTTGGTGGCTGTTTTTTTGTTGTTGTTTGTTTTGTTTTTTTAAGAGCACTGTAAATAAGTTTCCCAGTAGGGACAATAAAATGACTCATCGATTACTTCGAAATTAAAAAAAATGCCTTTCTGTCAGTTATGCTGTTTCACCCTCCTCTGTCATTAAAAAAATGTCTGTTTAAAAAATAAAAAAAAAAATTTATTTGGAGCAGAAAAGATTATTGCAGCTAACTAAAATTGCTTTGGTTCAGTTTTTCAAAGCTGTTTGCAGTAGTTTTTTTTTTTTTTTTTAAACGTTTAATATGTTCCTGCAGCAGTAACATATGAGATTAGTGCACATTTGTGCTCCTGTCAGCAGCAACTTTAAAAAAAATAGTCATGATTACACACATGCACATGCTAGCATCACCATCCTGAATGCTACTCAAGCTGATAGCGGAAGCTCAGCGAGCTCAGTGAGCGTTATTCAGCCGTTGATGTTGACAGCAGATGAGTGAAAAGAAAAACTACTGTGAAATGTCGAGTGGAGAAAACAATAAAGGCAGATGCTTCTATTAAAGATAGGAGGAATAAGTGAATGTAATTCATATGCTGTGGTCATCAGATACCACACTGCAAGAGTAGAAGTCATCTGACCTTGGATTGATTCAGTTGTTTCTTTCTGTACTGCAGGCCGCTGTGTGCGTTCATTCCACGTGTTGCTTATCAACAGCACATGTGTGTCACTGTCATGGAGCCTGTTGGAGAATAGCTCAGTGCCTCTGTTCATGGTGGTCCAGTGGTTGCCACACAAGCAGCAGAACTCTGGCCCAAGAGCAGAAACGTGGGCCAGACTGCCCTACACTGATCACCCCGTCTATCTGAGAGGTAGTACATTCTCTTCTTTGGTGGTTATACTGTTATTTCAGAGTTGGGTTATGTTAAGTTAAACTAACCTGTAACAATTTACATTTATCCCATCAGGTGATTTTTTTGCCTCTGAGGAGTATGGCTTTTTCTTGTACCCTGTGTTTGCTGAGGGAGAAGGGGAGCTGATTTACACTTTAGGTATGCTCACTGCACACTAGTTGTATCATATGCAACACTAAAGGATGACAAAATGCCTCTTGTTGTTCCAGCAGTTAAAGCTCTAATGTGTGTTACAGCCACCGGAGGAGATCCCACAGCCTACAAGATGCTGATGATCATCTCCTTCCTTTTCATCATCCTGTTTGTCACCTTGGTTCTCTCCCAAAACCAGTAAGAGCTATTTCTCACTCATGGGACATCAAATTTCAGAAAAAAATATATTTACAAATTCACACAAACATGTAAGAGCGTAACGTGATGAAACATTCAGACTCTGTAACTTTTTGCAAAAAAACTCTCTAGCCATTTTTCAGTGCCGTGACTCAGGAACAGGAGAGACTGTGACACTAATCTTCAGTGCTCACCTATCAAAAGTCTTCAATTAGTAAATTACATTTGTCTGGACAGGCCTGGATGTACTGTAAACTGTACCTTGCCTGGTTTGTGGAGGTGCACAGCCAGAACATGATCATTCCAGGGTTCACCGTTTGATCTTGTAAAACTAACCCTGTATATACACGGTTAGTTTTTTTTTTTTTTATCCGAACAGACACCTGAAAGAAATGATATATGATAGTAATTTCTACGGCGCAGTCTAATTAAGGCCACAGAGACACTGACCATGAAAAATTAGAGGTGTGACATTTAACAAGTCACCAGGGTGTAATTACGCTTGATGTTGGCTGATAAAAGGTGGAAAAATTAGACCCGAGAGAGGAAGGGAAAAGGAGTGTTTAGGCACCAAATGTCTAACGTGAATATCTGTTGCATTTTACTTCCAGGATGAAAAAGTTTGTATGGAAGGATGTTCCCAACCCAAGGAAGTGTTCATGGGCTAAAGGAATAGACTTCAAAAAGGTATGAAATGTACACTGTGAATGTCATTGTTGACCCATTAGTTTAACAGCCCTAAAATATTAATATCTATTATTATAGATTAATGAATGCAAGTTATTTGCATGATTGCGCATAACATATTATGACAGGCTGTATTGACCTTGAAGAACAACATTATGTGAAAGAAGCAAATTTGCACTGTTTTCAAATAAAAATTAAACACTGATCAACATTCTCTTATCTGCATGCTGGAAAATGACTAAGGGTAGCTTAGTATCAAAATTATAAATCGGGGAAACGGTCTGGCTCTGACAGATCCTGTTAAAATAAACTATCCACTAACATGGTCACTTATGAACATTTTCTTATTTTCTTAAAGAGCAAGTGTAAAAGCAGGATTCTATGTGTACCTGGCAACCTCACATGTATCTTTTGTTAAATTACAAGTGACTGTTTTTAACTTTAGAGTTTGTGTCATTTACGAAGAGATCAGAGATATCTCAGCAAAAAAAGAATTACTCAAAAAGTGCTGCACAAAGCTTGCAGGTTAATCCAGAAATTCATTAGTAGCAAACTCAAGGAAATAACTCTGCAGAGGCACATGGAAACAGCCAGGTGAACAGCAGGATGGGGTAAAGAATTCAGGTTGGCAAACAGTAAAAGTGACAAAAACTGGCAAAAGTGAGGCACCAAAGTGGAAAACGGGACTATATGTACACACACATACAGAGGGGATTTGTGATTAGACACAGGCAGGGACAAGGTACAAGTGGAACTAACAGGTGTGGCAGAAAATCACAAAGACGGGAAGTAAATACAAAAAGAAGACACATGAGACGGGAAACTATCAAAGTAAACAGGAAGTAGTTGAAAGACTCAAAACACTGAGAAAAATTCAGGTAGAAAATGCTCTATATAAATAATGCTCTATCCCTACACAGCGTGTCTTTGTATAAAGTTCTGTTTGCATGTTTGTTGTTATCACATGACAGTGAGATGAATCGATTTAAAAACATTTACCATGCAAGTTCTTCAGTAGTTTCTGTCTATCTTGATAAATAACAAAGCAGATGCATGATGAGCTCATTTAGCTACCTGTGGACAACATGCTTGTCATGTATGTTTGTCGCCATTTGTAAGCTATTATTGCTTGTGAGCAGTTTGGTCCCTGAGGGTAGCAGTGCAATGCAGCAAGAAAATATGCAGTTAGTCTCTCTTCTTAACAGTCTTTTCCATCATAAGTGGATTTTCTGCAGTGTTTTTTCATGGTCATATACTTCAGCAATCATCAGCTCTGAAACTTTCTCCAGGTGGACACCTTTGACTATCTGTTCCGACCTCCGGAAGGACCTCCGGTCTGGCCACTGCTCCTGCCCTCTGAGAACATCTCCCAGGTCATTATAGTAGACAAAGTTCTGACTACGGCCCTGATCCAAAACCCACTTCCAGACCCTGCAGATGCCTTAGATGCCTCCCATTCTCCTGGGTTTGACCTGAATGTCGATCAGTTTATGGAGAGTGAGACTCTCCCTGCTGGAGGTCTTTCCTTAGCTGTTGATCTAGATACGTTAACTACTTCAAGCTCAAGAACAGATGAACTGCAGCCAGCCGATCCCTCAGTAGACCAACATCCAGGTAGCAACGAAAACTCTGGGCAGTCTTCAGTCACGTACACCGCTGTTTTGGTCTCCAATCCCAATCAGGTCCAGCAGCCCCCCATTCATTTGCACTACAAGGATGGTAGTGGTAAAAGCTCCAGCGATGAGGGAAATTTCTCTGCCAATAACTCTGACATTTCGGGATCTTTTCCCGGTGGCCTCTGGGAGCTGGAAAGCTGTCGTGGCATGGAGCTGGATGACCCAAGGCGCTCCTGCTCCTACAACTCTGTGGAGGAGCTTTCTCAAACATCAGATCAAGAAGATGAGCACGAGGTAAGACAGGAGAAAGACTTGTATTATCTAGGAATGGACTACCCAGCAGAGGATGAGGAGAGTGAGAAAGAGGACGAGCAGAGTGAAGACGAAGAAGCCAAAGTGGAGCTACTTAAAAGTAGCACTTTGAACAGAGGGCACTGTTCCGTGGAGTTGCATCCTTTGCTTGGTCAAGATAACTCGAGCGAGCCTGGCATGCTGCCGTCACCGTCGACGTGTGGCTTCGCCATGCCATACCTGCCTCAGTTCAGAACTGCTACGTGCACAGCACAACACACACAATGTGAACCCCAGCTGTGATTAACATGCGCACCATTAAATCCATCATGTCATGCGTCAGCATTTGCCAAAGCTGATTTGCATCTGTTCCTTTGGGCATAGTGAGGTGTGAAGCCGCAAAAAGTAAAAAAAATTTTTACCTCAAGTTATGTATGATTGCAAGTTGATGTTCATCAATGCTGCTATTGTGTGCTGTTGGAAAAGACATCAGGAGGGCACAAGTCTCAGGAGAAGGCATTTCTTTCTTTCTTTGTTGGGCATTAAAACCCAGATTTTACTGTGCCATACTGCAACTGTGCCGTATCTGTGGCTGATGGGGGGGGGGAAAAAAAAAAAGAGCCACAGGCAAGGCTGCGCAAGCAGCATACCAGTCTTTGAGAAGAAACGGGGGAAAAAAGAGGTCTTACAATAGGCGTACAGCCGATTATACACAGGTGGTCATACCCGCAGATGCTGAGAATCAAAGGATGCTCTTTGTGCCTACGTTTGCACTCGCCATATTACAGAAAACTGTTCTTTTCATTCTCTCTACTGATTCCTTTTTGCTATATTCAACGAAAAGATTAAAGAAATTCACAGAGAATGGAAAAAAAGAAAAAAACCTAACAAAGCGAGAGAAAAAAGGCTCATCATCTGCACATTTTCAGCTTTCTCTGTACACATTTAAGTGTAAAGTAAAAGCAACGCTTGGATGTTGCTTCAAAGCTATTGGTGTGACTAAATGAGAACAGCTGATGACAGCTGAAGGTGATGACTTACTGCAGGCAAAGTTTTTGGACACTTCATTTACTGCAGTGCAGCTTTCGTATTAACGTCTGCATGGACTATCTCAGCCATCAAACCATCAAGCCTTTTTGCACTTTGTGCTTTAATGTGTTTGAGAGTTTGTTACAGTATATGAGAAACGTGGTATCTATTTTTGTGCTATAGTTTTTCTTGGCAACTTAACTGGACAGCTTCTTTATTCTGTAAGAAAATAACAAAGATTAAAGAAGGAGAATCCAGAGGATCTCTAAATTGAAAAGTTATAAAAATATGATTGACAGAAATTGATGTTCTAAATGGAGAATGCTGTTTTTCATGGTGAAATAAAGTATTTATTGTAAGTGTGTTTTTTGTATCACAAGGCCTGGTATAATGTTCACACTGCATCATTGAAATAGACAGTGGTTATTTATGGAAATAAAGGAACAAAAATAAACTTTTCCCATCAATATGCAACATGATAACCACAGAACTGCAGTAATAGTCTGGCACCTTGTGGCTGGAACCAGTAAATACATTAAAATTACATCAGGCACCAGCCTGTGTGGCACTTCAGTCAAATATAAAGGTAACTGTCACACACAAAAACAACACACACAAAAATGGGTTAATTTTAATAAATTAAATTTGGTAACTTTTGTTAATGTTTTAGCTGTTGAAGAAGGATCCATCTACTTTGTCATGTTACTTCTCCAGCCTGACTGCTGTATGTCCTCATATACACAATGTTAAGTGAATACTACTGAGGTGTCCATAATAGTTTGAAGACAAAAATGGGAAATGAATACACAGTATTCAAAATTTCTATGAAGGACAGTATTTGCTGATCATTTCATTCAGTGCTGTTCCTCATATTCAAAATATTTCAAAGTAGGAATTTTTAAAGCCATACAGAGTTTTTATTGTCCGATATGATTACCTGTTTCAGTCAAAAATAAATTGCATTTAGCCGTCACATTACAAACCAAAAACAAACACAACTGTTTCACTTACAGTTACAAAGTCCCACTTGAAATTAATATGATTTTGTTTGTTTGTTTTTAACTCTGCACAAGGAAAACAAATCAATCTCTCCTTTCTATAAACCACAGGAGCTGTTAACACAGACTGACCGTCTAATAAATAAAACATAATAACCCGTAAAAAACTTTGTCAGAAAAATCACACTAATGTGGACCATAATTAATCTGATGACCAGAGGCCTGAAAACAGCCTGAAGATTGAGGCAGGAATCGTCAAATTCATGAAGAATCTGTGGTCAAAAAGGAATATATAGTAAATGCAGTTGCAACTTTCATCCACAAGGAGACAGAGAAGCACTGTGGATGGAGCTCAGTGGGCTGCTACTTTAGTGATGCCAGGGAAGTTGTATCCTTAAAGGCCCTTTATGCTTTTGTATTTCCCAAAGAAGGACATGGTGGTGAGAATGGCTACTAGCTTTGGCAAGGAGATCCTTGAAAGCACTGAGGCCATGTCAGATTATGCCAGAGTAACAGAACCACCAGATAGCGGAGAGACTGTGGATGTGATTATGCATCATATATGGTTACATCGAAGTTTGCTCATAGTTCTATTTGCTGATCTGAAGCTACTGCAGGGCTTCAAAGATCCCAGCTGATGCTGATAAAACTACATCCCACTTGTGATCAAACTGATCTGAAGTCAAATACAAGCTACCAGAGTGATGCTATGTCTAGCCAGATGACCCAGATTCCCCAGAAGCCCCCCAGCACTGGACCTCAGTTTCTGCTTCCTGATCTGCAAACCAGCTGCTTTACAAAGGGAGTGTGAGACCAAAAGGCCTGAAGGGAAAGTGCTGCATATGTGAACGTTCTGTGGTGCTCTACTGATCTCTCAGCTGTGACACATTAACCACACATCTAAGCGTTCAAAAAGGTGACTGACCTTCCCACAAAGAAACCCTTACTGTAGTAAATTGTATGAGAGATAAATTTCAGAACAGAAATGCTTTTTCACCATAACTAAAGCTTGATTTGGACTGTAAAGAAAGAAGATTTCACAAGCTGATTAAGTCTTTGAATTCACACGACACTAAATAAAGTAGGAGTATGTAATGCTGTTCTTGAGATCAAGATTTTGCTCATTAGTGGAAAATGGGGTAAAGTGGTAGAAAAATAAGATTATGTTTATTAACTCAAATTTTGAAGGTCGCATGAGTTGCTGAACTTTCCTGGCAGAAATTATTCTTATGACCTCAAAATTTAAACGGCTGGAGGCATAAAGTATTTTTTCAAAATATGTTTTTCTTCCAAAACATTTGCGCTTACAGGGGTTGTGATGATAATATATGTAATCTTAAATAACTTAGGCTCATGTGTAACATTTATTTTTTCTTGATGCTGCTTTACCTCCCTGGAAATTAAACTTTCTTCTAAAACATCTCAGATGTCATGGAGACGTTAGCATCGGCAGTTGGACCAGACTGCAAAATATCTCTTGTGAAACCAGCTCCCTGTTTGGATTATGGGGACAGACACCCTCTCTACTTTTAAATTTTTCTGTAAAACTTTCATTTTTGATAAAGCTTATGGTTAAACCTGGATCAGGTGACCTAGGCTGCTAGGAGCTTCCCATGATGGACAGTGTGTCTTCCTTACTCAGATCTTTTCACTCAATATGTGCTTACACACCACTCTGCATTTAATCATTAGTTATTATTAATCTCTGGCTCTCTTCCACTGCATGTCTTTTGTCCTGTCTTCCTCCTCCGGAGTTTTTTCTTCCCACTGTCGCCAAAGCACTTGCTCATAGGGGGTTGTCTGATTTTGGGGTTTTCTTTCTGTTATTGTAGGGTCTTTACCTTACAATATCAAGCAAGTTGATTGTTGGGTTGTGATTTGGCGCTATATAAATAAAACCTCTGACCAGAATTTGTCCAGTTTAAAGGTTCTGGTTACAAACCGAAAGTCACCAAGTCACCAAATTAATTCTTCAAGTTGGGATATTTGGGAGAGATACCATTTAGCACCCCAGAAAGCTGATTCAGTTCATCTGGATGAAACTTTTTCAGTAATAAAAATTTTTCATCATGCTTTGAGCCTCTTTTAGTCTCAACGGACAGCAGGTTTCCCCAACCTTATAAACAGTACAGTTACATAACAATGAAAACAAGCAACAATGCATAATAATGAGCCAGGAGATCAGCTTCACGATTGTTGATACACAAACTGTCCTGACCATTAAATGGAAAATAGGGGAATGGCTGCAATCACAGCACTGAAAGATGCATTCTAAAGAATGCCTCAATAGTATGAACATGTACAGCTTCAATCATATACCCACATTTTACAAAACACTGGTATGTTTTTTTTTTATTTTATGAGCTCAAAGTCAAGACATTAGGTTGTAACCCTAACCCTAAATTTTGGAGGGTTTTTTTGGGTTTTTTTTGGGAATGTGAATAACTTTTAGCCTTAGAGGTATTACAGATTAAAACTTATACATGAGAGGTTTAAGAAAAATTCAGATGGTGTCAGCAGTATGTTTAGCCCAGGAGGAGCTAGGTTCTAAAATGCAGATGTAACGCACAGTGATTAACTGTGGTTAGGAAACACCCACTGTTGTTTAATTACAAGCGTTCACAAAAATCCTCTGGATTTTCCCAGACAGAGTGGTTACAATTAGTCATTTTATATAATACCAGATGGCCGGTAAGTCTGCCCAAAAAGAAAAAAAAGAAAAAGAAAAAAAATATTAAGAAAATAAAAACTATGCTCGCAATCCACGAAAAGTTTACCTTCATTTAGACAAAGTGCTGTTACTATTACTTGTGATGTGCTACATTGATATGATAGAATGACTTTATTAGATTTACGAAAACAATTTTTCACACCATGGCCTTATCGCCCTGACCATCAGTGAACTGACAGATTGCCCTAAACTGCAAGCGTGTCTGCATGTTCTGACATCACTCTTCATGCTCCAGCTGTTGTCATCAACCCTGTTAATGTGAATTGGGAGAACAATTTAGCAGCTCCTCATTGTAAATCCCTCACTGATCGCCTGTTATTCATTTGTGCACTGATCGTGACAAGTTTTAGTCACTGATGTTTGCTCAAGTTGGCTTTGAAGGTCTTAACATCTGGGTCAAAGGTCAAAATGTGACAAGTTCACCACAAAAAATAAGAAGATAACAACTGAAATGAGGTAAATCTGCTGGTTTAGAGCTGCATGTGTGCTTTGCATTGGATATTATCTCTATTTCAACAAATGGGAGACCAAAAAGAAAAGTTGGTCTGGTTGCCGCACAACACTGCACAGCAAGTTGAATAGATTTGGCTTCTTAGGAATTTCTTTCTTTCCTTTGCTGTAATCTCCAGAGAGAGCTCAATGGTAGCAAAATCAGCGTTATCAGCATTCATGAGGAGCGACAAGGAAACATCAAACAAATGTGGTAAAAATATGTGTAACAACAGGTGAGTAGAAGAGAGCAAACAGGGGAAAGCAGTGTAAGGAAGAAAGCATGCGGACAGAAGCTGTGCTGCCCTACAAGCTGTTTTGCTGCCTGTTGCTATCTCGTCGAACACCTGGCAATATTTCAGAGCAGTGATCTAACTTAAGTACTGTATACAACTTCAAGAGCCTTGATACAATAGGGCAGGTGATAAAGATGAACTAAAATTTCCAACAGACCATGCTTTATTCCTCAAGAATTTTTTCTTAGCTTTAGAGTTTCAAGAGGTGCCAGATCGCCAGTGCATTGCATACATAAATATTTCTTTTGCACATTCTATTTCAAAGAGAAACTTCTTGTATTTCCCTCATTTTACGTCACATTACTGAAAAGCAGTACTGCGTTTACTAAAAAACAGTTGTAATATCTTCTGTGGGTGGGGATGAACATTTTAAAAGTCCAAGAAAATAACATGTTCAAATATGCATGTACTCCCACTTGAGACTGCTATACACTGACCAAACTATAAATGGTCAAAGTTCAGTCACATTGCAAGTCCACTGAGGCCACATGGCTGTCTAGCCTTTCCCCCTTCTCACAAACATGCTCCCCATCCCCCCCTCCAAAAAACCCCCCTCCCAAGAGTAATTTGAATTCAGTGAAATAGCCCATATTCCCAGTAATTAAAGATCTGCTGGTTTCAGACTGCACATCTAGATTGCAGGACTTTCGTGATCATAAACTTCCAAAATGTCAAAGTGATGGATATCATCCAGCAGCTCATCCTTGTCATTGTGATCCATTATTCTGCTTCTTTGAAGAAGTGGGAAACAACCGTTACCCTACATATTCACAGGGCGTGGACAGACACTCAGCCAAATTTTCCCCAATCTTTCGTAAAACCTTTTTGTCCACTAGTTCGTAGGCGAAAACGTGACATGCGCATGAGACTTTGAAAGCGACCTGGGGCAGCCTTTTCACCTAGCTTTGTCTGTTATAAGAGGGTTGGATAAACGAAATGCCTCCACATCACTCAGAATGTGTGTCACAAAGCATGCTTGTCTCTAGCTAACAGGGTGAAAGAGGCTCGGCTGAATGGCCCCCTCTTTTCACTCTGACACTCAATTAAAACCTAATTGGGTTGGGGTCCATGCAGGCATGTAGCAAGGCAACACCCCAGGCTTCCGTGCACTTGTTCCCTATTTTCTGACTGCCCCCTCCAGAAATATCCCTTTGATCTGTGAGCAAACAAAGTAGGTTGTAGGCCAAGGAGCTGACAGCCTATTTCTTTATAAAGATGGGCAGCAGTCTGAGACCAATTTGAGTGTTTTTACATTTCATTTGAATCACAAATTAAGTAGGCACTGAGAGTAATACCCTGGGTACACTGGTATACATGTGACGATATGTAGTCAAGTGCTAATATGGATCCACAGTATAACCATAGTTAATTTATCTTTATATAGATAGATAGAATAGTTATATTTGGAACATGTACATTTTTAAGAAAAACTTAAAAACATCAAGTTTTCATGAATATCTCTGTGTCTACACAATGTTTATGCTCGAAAAGGAGTAGGATGAAGTTTACACTTTTTCTGTTCCTACCCCCTTATTTCAAATTCCACTGTTTACAAATGTCATTCATTAAGTTATGATGAAGAATAAGAATGTCAGAATTCGACATTATATAATCCACACATTATATAATCCATACATGTTTAACTATATACAAGTCTACACTCGTATACAATACACACATAAAACAATTTAAGCCAAAACAACAACAAACTACATTTCTACATAAGCTAAACACCCTATGGTTAACACCCACTAAATCTCTGAGCTTTGTGAAATTAATCTCATATATATATTTTTAAAAAAAAATCCCCGCTCGCCCCCCTGTGGGCGGTCTATCCTTCAAGCTCGGGTCCTCTACCAGAGGCCTGGGAGCTTGAGGGTCCTGCACAGTATCTTAGCTGTTCCTAGGACTGCGCTCTTCTGGACAGAGATCTCCGATGTTGTTCCTGGGATCTGCTGGAGCCACTCGCCTAGTTTGGGAGTCACTGGGCCTAGTGCTCCAGTTACCACTGGGACCACTGTTACCTTCACCCTCCACATCTTCTCGAGCTCTTCTCTGAGCCCTTGGTATTTCTCAAGCTTCTCGTGTTCCTTCTTCCTGATGTTGCTGTCATTCGGTATCGCTATGTCTATCACTA
>VVHJ01056357.1:0-37466 GCA_015107715.1 Tylochromis polylepis
TGGCCGCCCCTCCCTGAGCCTGGTTCTGCCGGAGGTTTCTTCCTGTTAAAAGGGAGTTTTTCCTTCCCACTGTCGCCAAAGTGCTTGCTCATAGGGTGTCATATGATTGTTGGGTTTTCTCTGTATCTATTATTGTACGATCTACTGTACAAATATTAAGCGCCTCGAGGCGACTATTGTTGTGATTTGGCGCTATATAAATAAAATTGAATTGAATTGAATTGAATTGTACTGTAGTGACCAAAACCGCTGTGTGCGCTAAAAGCCAATTAAGCTGACTAAGACTGGGGAGCTGGGAAAAAAAATTCTTCTTTGATCCATTAGTACCGCACAAATGTTATTTAGTTCAGTTTTGACCTGTACATTTGGTGGAAAAAATGGAAGTAATTTCATATCATACAAAACATTTAATCCAAAAAATCCACCCTCTGTAAAATCTCTAAACTATCGCACCACACAACTATCCTTTTGAGAATAAAAGTCCCATTTGAAATATGTTAATACACCTTATATCTCAATGTCTATCTTTACCTTAAGCAGATAAATGAAGTGATCAATAATTAATACCTGATGGACATGCCATTACATAGGCTGAATCTATATTTTAAAAAAATCCTAATTATAGCATGCTATATATATGTATCTAGGAGATAGGTAATAGGTAATATAAATCACTTCATTTATTCCTGTAGTGCACACATGAGTCAAAGTGTGAAAAGTAGTTTATTATTTCACAACAAAAGGACCCACACTTGTTTTCACACCTTGGCTTGTGTGATTAGGCAGAGGATCAATAGGGCGTCCATGACCCTCTTGGGAACACTCCCATAGGGCTTAAAATCTGGGACTCTCCACCAATTTCTCTTAGAACTGAAGAAGTTTATCGGATGAGAGTTTCTTCAAGGAAACTTAAAGAAGTCCAGATGCTTTTCTTTCCAAGCTCCTTAGACTACAATGACCTGGATGACTGAGAACCTTCACAGACAACAAAAGGGCTTATAAAGTCTGTAGCTTTTAACAAGGAACTGGACTTGAATGAAATCATTATTTAAAGCTTCAAAGAGACAGGCATCAAGAACAGACAGGATCAGATGGTCGGTAGTGATGACCCTGCTGGCTATCATCCCTTTCCATACATATCCAGCTGTCTGAATTATGCAGATGAATACAGCTGACACTTTCACCCACCCACATGTTCACCTACAGAATCCCCGAAGGGTCTGGGCAAAGGTGAGAGTAGCAACAGGAAAAAACTCTAATCTAACTAACCTGAGCAAAGTCCTTTGTCTTTCATTCTATTCTCTCATAGTTTAACCAAATGCAGCACTTTCCCTTGTGATGTCTTAAATCTAAAATCTAAGTTGCTTCTAGGTTTTGAGCAATCAATCATATTAGATGGTGGGACTCATTACCTGGTAACAGAAAGGCTTAAAAAGAGGTAAATATTGTGAAAAGACCTATATTAACCTAAAACCTGATCTGTTCCTAAAACAAAGCAATTTGTTCTGTACCTGGACCTGACCAAACGAAAAATGAAGCTTAAGAATGTAAAAAATACAAAGCAACAGCAGTAAAACTCTTGATTTCTGAGTGAAAATGTTGTGAATAATATCCCTTCTAGCATTATGTTTAAAGTAGCCCAACAAAGCGGCATTGCCAGTATACTGTGAATGGCTGGGCAGTGTGGCACAGTCTGCCTACAAAAAGATGCAGCAATTTGATAAATGGATTGGTCCTTATATAGTGCTGTTCTATTCTACTGGAGCACTCAAAGCGCTTTATAGAACATGCCTCATTCGGCCATTCACACACATTCAGACAAGCTTTTTTTTCCTATGCTTAAGTGCTTTTCTATCTAACATTCGCGCTCCAATGAACACAGCAAAGAGCAACTTGGGGTTAAGTATTTTGCCCAAGGATACTTTGACAAGCAGACTGGAGCAGCCAGGGATGGAACCACCAACCTGCTAATTAGTAGATGACCTGCTCTACCGTCTCAGCTTCCTCAGCAAGAACTTCATGGAAGTACATTAGCCAGTCATATCAATGGGAATGTCCATCAGTGTCTAATTTACAACTAAATATCTTGTTATTCATCAATTATAGTGTACAACAATTGTTTTAAATGAATTCTCTACCCCCAGTATCCTCCACCCCACCTACCTCCTTAAGTATTTCACAGGAAAGGAAAATATGCTTTTCTTGAAATGTAATTAAGAATAGTCTTTACTTGAATGGGAACAATACTTCTTAGAAACAGTGCTATCACCACATAAAAATAAAATGTTATAGTCAGTTGCTTTAGTTTACATGGTGTTGCAGGCAGTACTGCT
This sequence comes from Tylochromis polylepis, assembly GCA_015107715.1. Classification (NCBI taxonomy): domain Eukaryota; kingdom Metazoa; phylum Chordata; class Actinopteri; order Cichliformes; family Cichlidae; genus Tylochromis; species Tylochromis polylepis. Next base: position 2,334 of record VVHJ01056357.1, read on the forward strand.
GAGTGAAGTGACTCATTATCATCTGTTTGACATCCTCATAAATCACCGGCATGATTACCTTGGCCACTGTAATTTGTACAGCTAATTCAAATCTTGCTTTACTTCCCTGCTTTGCATTACTGTACTAATGTGACACTGTATTGATCCACGTAGAGACATTTTCTCTTCAAGGAATGGCCTAAGTGCAGGGTCAGTAATGCAAGAGCAGCCCTGCTGCTGGTAAAGATGCTGCCATGTTAAACCCAGAGCCTGTGATTGACAGAAAGTTAACACACTCCAGTCCTTGTACTTGACCATATTTAGGGCAATGTTTTGTTTGTTTGTTTGTTTAGCCACTTAAGGCTAACCTATGAATCATTCAAGCATAAAAAACTCATAACTCTAGGGATGAATTAGTGTTGTGTCTATACATAACTTAGTAAAGAACCAATTTTAAATATCTTTAAGCACTTTGTTATCAGCAGTATGTTGCAAAAATCATTAGTTCCCATTTCTTTAGTTGGATCTATGAAAAATGTCATTGATAACAGTTCGACAGACATAGTTGTATTTTTGCACCAACGAAGTGATTCCCAAATAGCTATTAGCTAAGAAGTTTTCAAATCTCAGCATGGTGTGCAGTGTGTTCTTAAATATTTGAGAACAGAACAAAGTGCTACAACACCTATTTCCCATTTTCCTAACAAAATATAAAGAAATGAGGGGAGGCTTTTGACTTTTTGCACACTATTGTATATTTATGATTCAACAGCAACAAACAGAATGGGTGATTTACTTACATAATACAGAACAAAGAACAAAGGGAGACTCAGATAATATTTACACGCCAGTAAAGTAAGGAGATGGGGAAACACCAGGGGAACACAGCTGAATGGAATCTGACTAACTAAAGGGAAAGCAAAACTAAAAACACACACACAAGACAAGAGCCTATCAAAAGGATGTGACAAACATTGAGACCAGGAGTAAGACATGGACTAAACAGGGATGCGACCGGGTATACAGAGTTAAGAAAAAATGGAGACATGACTGACTTCCACAGGGGATGCCGAGGACAAGACACAGAGACGAAACTAGGACACAAAGGGAACTAACAATATCATACAAGAAACCATGAACCAGAAATCTAGATAGAGGCCTAAGAGGCACTTAGGAAGAACTACCTCAAGGCTAAACAGTACAAAGTTTGAAGTTAAATCATCTCTTGATGCAGAACAAAGAATCATGAGACCACAACAAAACTGAAAACATCCCCAAACTCAAAACACTGGGTCAAAGACCTGGGACCATGACACTGACAGTCTAACATTTTTTTTTTACTGTTAGCAGCCTTATTTTAAGCCAATAAATATACAAAGCTAAATACTGATTTTTGTCATTTTTTAAATATTGTTTTTTTAAAGCTAAATAAACAGTAAGACAAAATAGCTGTGTCATGATATCAGCTATGGCTTAAGCCAACTGTCAAGCACATTTTTTTCAGTATTTTCTTAAAGTAAGTCAGTTGGTTAGCAAACATTCAGCTGACTGCTAGGGGTAAATAGTCCAAGATTGTCAAGTCTTAACATGTCCTTTAATTTGACAGCAATCTGAAGTGCAGATTACCGACAAAGAAAGATTACCAGTGTGTGACAGCAGGATAGACTGAGTGATTAAATTCAAAGACCTGAAAAGGTGTTTATTTCAACCACCAAGAGATCCACAGCAAATCACAAATAGATCCATAAACACACAACAAAGAGAAATTGTTGCAGCATGGTAGACATTATAATTCAGCTATAACCTCAGCCTTTCTATTTCCAAGAGAATTAAATGAAAAGGTTGCCATTTTGCACACACAAAGAAAAAAGACAGTACACAACACGGAGGCAAAGTCGATGTCAACTTGCACTCAACACAATTAAGAGCAGCAGTAATTTAAGGGAGGTGAGAGGACTGTAATCAGCTTGGATTATATCAAAGTGTAAAAGGATTCGATGGCCCCCACACCCTGACATGATAGATTAAGCGAGAGAAGCTTTTAAAGCCTCTTGGGGGTCTGGCTGTGAATGCATTATAAACTGTGCTTTTGTACGTGTGCTCCCTCCTTTTTTGGGATTAGATGGAGAACAGTTGCTCCCTTAAGATTCTCGGTGTGGTGTCTCTGTGTTATGGTCAAAGACATGAAAGAGATTTATTATGGTGTTTGTGTAATCCTCCTGAGCTTCTTTGCTTTTCGCTGAAACAAAGTTGATAAATAAAAAGCTGGTGCCTCAATACATGCCAGCTGGCATTCATTCAAATGTGAGGACCAAATCAAAACTGGTGAAATGTGTGAAATTATTGTAAAGTGCATCTAATTGTAATGTATAGTGAAACAGGATTCAGTTCCTCTATCATACCTCAACAAGTATGATGAAGAAAAGCAGAAAGAGAGTAGGATAACTTTCTGGCTTCTGGCCCCAGAGGCCTCCTCTCAGCTGGATGTGTCTACTGTACCTCACCCAGGAAGTGTCGATGAAGCATCCTGCCTCCTTCATTTTGTCTAGATTTAAGTGTGAATACAGAGACCATAATCTCCTGCATTTACTTTTATCTTTGTTTGGTTTTAAAATGAGATTCAATAGCATTCATGGTATACATTTCCTCAATTGTGAGTATATTATATATATCTATTCATTTTCTTCTGCTCATCCAATTCAGGGTCACATGGAGGTGGAGCCTGTCCCAGGTATCATAGGGAGAGAAGCAGGGTACAACCCGGACAGGTCGGCAACCTTAGAGGGTCAACACATCGGGAGAAAAAAACGTTCACACTCAGGATCAATTTAGAATTGCCAACTGACCTAACCCCTGCGGGAGGGAGCCGGAGTACCCAGAGCGAACATGCAAACTCCACACAGAATGGTGTATTTGAAACCAGGACCTTCTTGCTGGTAGGTGACAGTGCTAACCACTGTGCCGTATATTCCCGTATTATTTTAACAAAATGCACAACTGTCAGAAACCCAAAACTACTATAACATACTGAAGTCTTATATGAAAAGTGATTTACTTTAACTTTTCATGCTGTTTTAATTCAAAGTCAGTGTATTGGCATGCACTCAAGCGCCTTTATATTCCTAACTTTGTGGGTTCTTTTGCTCCCTGATGTCATCGAGTACACAGTTTTCGCAAGCAGTTGGATCACTGCATTTCTATCCATACTATCAAAATAATCCTTTATGTATAACAGGCATACATGGCTTTTAACTGACTTTCTCAACTTGTCTTTATGGGTTTTTTTTGTCCTCCACATGGATCATTTTTTTAATCTATGAAATATGAATTACCAAATGTTTTGTAGTAAATATAAAGACAAATATTCACACAAGCACACTAGAACTGCACAGCCTCTCCTCTGGTGCTGTCTTGCATCCATGCAGGTGAATAATCACAGAGGAGGAGATGAAAGGTGGAGGAAGTCCCATATTACAGCATTTTTTTTCACAAAAAGTCCAACCCACTGTTTCTAGAGTTATGTGTTCCTGCTAGTTTGATAACTAATCTTAAAAATATGTTAATTTACCCTTCATTTTTTTAATGCAAAACCTCTGATACTGGTTTTATGGACATATTTGTGCAGTGCTATTTAAATAGCACTTGTTGCCCTTACACCTCTACAGCCTCACATTCACTCTCTGCTCTGAGACCCCTTTCCTAGCCATGCCTTTCTGCAGTAGCTTTACAGATAATCAATCACTGTTTCTTAGGCCAGGTCGCTAAGCTGCCTCTCCACACTCTAATCTTATTATCAGGCCAAGCTGGCTTTAGCAGGGAGATGGGATTGACAAAAGTTGTACACAAAAGACACATTGTAGCATGCATGAACACTCTCCTTTGAATTGAGAGTCAATTATAATAGAAAAAGGAGAAAAGGAAAGGCTGTGACTCCAGTGAGATTATACACAGATCGATAATCTTTTTCTGCAAAAGATGGAGAGAAATCAATATTGCATGGCACAATATCGCTCTATTTCCCTGTATAACACAACATAATTGCTTTTACACTGGGTATTAATATATTTATATCTCTTTTATCAAAGGTTGCCTGTATGAAATTGTCTGGAAACAGACTACAGTTAATTCCCACCAACACCTGACGGATCGCGTCTCGTGGCTCTCCACTAGCCTTGTGTTATGTGAAATTTCCTCCTTGTCAATTCCATCTGCTGTGGAAATGTGCATATTTCATTAAAAAAATAAAGTTATCGTGCATAGACTGTATATAAAAGATGGAAGCACATAAGACGGAAACAGCCCATTAGCTAGTAAAAACTGGAGTTGTCAATCACAAGCTAAGCCCGCCCTAATGCATACTCTGCTTTGCTGCTCTTTTTTGACTGGTCCAAAATTTACAAAAAGAACATCATATTTAATATGACTTAAAACTAGAGACTGAGACCATAAACTCATCAAGAAAGTGTTTACTGAGAAAACGGTGCTTTCCCACAACTTCAGTTCTAACTTTTTTACAACTTAAGGTTATTCCTGTTGAAAAAACAAATAAACAAAAACAACAAAAACAGAGGTTTAATTAACTTCAATAAATACCATAGCTAACTACAGTAGTTAACTATGTACACTGCAAAATCCAAAGTGTTCATTTAACACTCAAAAGAGTGGACCTATATAGACACTTTCTAGTGTCAATTTAACACTGGGGATTTTGCAGTGCAGCCGCATTCTTCACATTAGCTTCTCTAAGAGATAACTAAGGTACTTTTGACTGCTTCCTTTTTTCCCAAGGGGTCACAGCTGCTAACTTGGGTTTCAGTTCTTGACTATGGTATGGTATGGTACATGCATATTATCTCTAAAGAAAGTACACAGTTACTAATGTTTTACTGTTTTCTTGTAAGCCATACTTTTAGGCTTATTAAATGATGAAAGTCAAATAAAATAAGCACATACTGCAATGCCAACAGAACAAAAATCACAAGAGTGGTATATTTTATATTTTGGATTATTTTAGGGTGTTGTGCACTATATGTTAAGAGACATGGAGTTTGCACATCTTATGGTTTAAATGCCTCCAAGAAGTCAAACACACTTCCTACATGTAACCATTTATATGCACACTATGTTGCATAAACTAAACACAAACAAGGACATATATTTGTTAAATCAGAGCAGATTTCTTTCACTATCACATTCATACAATTTATGAATGCAGAGAAATTGGATAGTCACACTTTTACCTAAATTAAATTGCTAAAAACAAAAACAAAAATGAGCAGACACAGGAAATGCTGACAAAAAGAGCTAGTGACTCTGGTGAATCATCATTTTAGAATCGTCTACACGTGTAATTTGCTTATATGTAGCAGTCTTCTTTGTTCTTTGTGTAACCGTTATCTGATGTGTGTATCAACCCTCTTTATCAGTACACAGGAATTTGCAGCTGAACCTGTGAAAAAGGTTCAGCTGCAAATTCTGTGTGAGCTTTTAGGGAGAAGAATCTGATTTATAGCTTCTGTGGCATGCTTGACTAGACCTACTTTTATCAATGATGAACTGCAAACATTCTGTAAATGTGATAAGCACGTTTTAAAGGTTAAGAGTTTCCCTTTCTTTGTCATCAGATCATCAGACACTCATAGACCTTATTCTGTCTTGACTAAATAATATAAAAAGACACTCTGGAGCCAGTTTGTTTCTGATTTCAATCACAATCCTTATTTGGGTAAGGGATTAAGAAAATGGATGGATGGATGGAAAGCAATAGAAGGGAATGCATGATCATTTTGAATGAATGTGAGGTGTGACATCCACCTCGTCCCTGTCCTCGTCTCCTCCACAATCAGTAGTAGTTCCAATTGCTTGTGTGAGAATCCTGAACTGAAATCCTTAATGAATAGTGTGATTTTATTTGTACTCCTTGTAAATAGTTTAGTAAATAGAAAATTGCGAATAATTATCCACTGTACATATTGAGAGCTGCAGCAGTTATTGGTTAGGAGCATATGTTAGTCTGTTGTCTTTTGTTTATCTTTTATTTTCAGTCATGGAAGAAGAGGGAACACTAGGAACTGTTTTTTTTTTGTTAGTCCTGTGTTGCTGACCTTTCCTTGCTTGGAGTGGAGGGTCACGCCTCATGTTATGTCTAGGTTACACAAAGGCTGGGGATGTAACAAATTATTTAGCCTTTTACTAAGCTGTGTTTTTTAATATATCTGAGTCAGTAAATAATGATGAACTCTTGACCCAGCAGATATACTGGCTGTCTTCCCCCATAGCAGAAGTCATCCAGTGGATTTCCAGGTTGCTCCTGTCACAGTTTAGATGACAGTAAGTGAATAAAATGATAATAAAGTTTAACTACAGAATGCTATGTTCCACAACTTTCTATTTAAGTTCCATGTCTTCAATATAGAAACGCTTTGAAAGCTGAATGTCCTTTAATGCTGCAGCTCTATTTCTGTGACTGCAGCCGTCACACTAATGTTCTCATTTGGAGGCAGTGAAGATGTACAAGTGCACTGATTAGAAGATCAAAATGCACCACGGTCATCTCCACTAGAAGATTTCAAAGAAAACTCCAGCAGGACCTCTGTCCGTATTTTGTTCGTCTTTTGGGTAATTAGTCACTTTCAGTGCGGGGAGGAACAGATGAATAATGAAATAAAGCTGTAAATGCTACAAAACTAGGAAATGTTTCGGTTGGCACCATTGATTTATCACAAATTGCATGTGAGTCAAAGCTGTATGAAAACAGAGCAGTGTTATTTTAGAGCTAATAAATTGCTTTTTTAAATTTGCCTGAATATAGAATATAAATGCATCTCAGTGATGAAATTATTTGTAACGGCTCACAATTATTCTCACAAGCTCTTAAAAGGAGCTGTTAATCCCTGCTTTGTTTTCAGTCGTCTTTAAATGATACAAAAAGAGGGTGTGCGTTTCAAGGTGATGCCTCTCTAATAGCACAAAGCCAAAGAGCTAAAAACAGAAGCGGAAAATAACCTTTTATCTTCTTTAGTTTGAAGGCTTATTTTCAATAAGCTGTAAGTACGATAAAAGCCATGACAGCTATATTTACTAAACAGTTTTACAAGAGAGTTTTGGAGTTATCATAGTACAAAAGTGTTCAGGTCTAATGGTATGTCAGCAATAAGCAGTTTGTATGAGTAAGTGCATATAATGCAAGGAAATCACAGCTATAACATTATTATGTTTGTGCCAAAAACAGTGCACAAGATAAAACATAATCATGAGGAAATAATTACATTTCACAGTTGTTGGTATTCATTGCCACTCATGCAATTAAATTCTAAGTTTAACAACTTGCGCACGCAGAATTCAGCAGCCAAGTGCACAAAACAGCCAGGCAGCTCTGCTCTCGGAGGTGAATTCTGCTTGCTCGAATCAGTCGGCTTTTAAAAGTTTGGGAGGCAGAGCCCAAAGAAAGAAAGGGCCCAGTCTGATTGGTCACTTTCAAAACAGTGACGCTACAGCCTTTGTGATATGCAAGTTCAGTTGACAGTGTTAAACGGAGTTACATTTTAGGAGCAGCATAAGTGCTGTTTTATGGTGTATTTGTTTACAATTTAAAAAATGAGGTTTGCCGAATCAACTGTTCACAGTTACTTTTTGCAGTGTAGTAGCAGAAGTACTGAGTGTAATCACTGGATTACTTTAATGCTGCAGAAATCTTAAAAACTAAGACAAACACGCACACAAAACCTCATAACAAAGAGCACATGTGACACCTAAGAAAAGGAAAAATTGCTTTTCATAGGCAATTAAGCCAGCATACTTTTTCAAAATGTGGACATATATGTATAAATAAAACTGATAGTTTAATATTTTTTTCATCATTAGAAGTTATTTGATACTGTGCAACAGACTAATGGGACAGGACTACAGGGGAGTCAGAACTTGCCTTTGAGTCCTTTAGTTTGTAATATTTCTTTAGCGTTCTTCAACTTGGTTCAACCACAGAGGTGGTGGTATCACTGTAAGTTAATTTATTGGTATTTTTTACTAAGGATTACTTTCACTTTTTATCAATCTATCAAGTATCCTGTTATTTCAGAATAACTTCAGATCATGTCTGTGATCAGATGTCTTTGTCCAAACATTTAATTAGAGCTCACTTAAAGCAAGTCATGAAGCATTTCTCCTTAAAAAATGACTTGAACAATTGAATGATTATTGAAACTGTTGCAGATTATATCTATATCTATATTTATATCTATCTACAAAGTGACTGATGAACATCCCAGGTAGTCAAAGAGAGCGCAGGGAAAAGACGTGTAGCACATGGGCTGGAGTGGAACCGATCCCTCAGTACACATGGCATGCATAGTTAGAGATGATTTTCCATTTATTACAGCTGAACTGATTAATCATTGCAGCAGAGCTGGTCAACACACAGATGAAGCCAGGAGGTTGTGGTAAATGCACATCAAACTGAACCTGCACACCTCTTTAAGAGTGTTTGGATTCAGTGAGCCTGCTTGTGTGTTTTCAGCAATAAATAATTAAACAGTGTCTGAAATATCTATGACACAAATATTGTCACTTACTGCTTACCCATGATGAAATCCCACCTATGTCTATTTACACCCTACACACACTTTATAGTTTATTGGGTTATTGAGGTCAGGCTCTTCCAACTACTATTATTTCATTTTATTTGATGAAGATTTTCTTCTGGGCTGCTGAAAGCTCCCAACTTACTTATTCAAAATTACTCAGTTCAACTCCTGGGCCAATTTAATGTGAATGAATCTGGTTGATTTGAAAATGTCACTAGTCACCGTCAGAGCTTTGTAACACAACATGCTCTTTAAAAGAGATTTTTTTTAATCATGAAAGGCTGCAAAGGATCTCTTAATGGAGATTAAAAAGCAGTAAAAAAGAATACGAATGGACAGCTCGTGGTTGTTCCAGTTCTGAATGCAGCTGTAGCTACTGAACACACTGGAGGGCAGTTCTTGAGGCTGAAAAATTTCTCCTGTGTCTCACAGGTGTCAGAATCATTTCTACCTTTCTGGGGGCAGACTTGATACCTGAGGAAGTTCATGACTTCAGCTTCCCATCTGAAATGAAGCATATTTGATGTCTAAGCTATGCCGGTAAAGGTGCCCTGGTTACTGGGCTTATCAGGTTGGAGCAGGTTTCTTAGAAGCAGCTGTGTTCGCCAGATCAATTTAGAAGACCAACCAACCCCTGGGCTTGAAATAGAAATGAGTAAATTCCCCCCCTGAAAAAAATCTATACAGGTTAGACTCTATAGATTCTAATATATGTAATTTAATGCATGACTGCCTGCTGCTACTTTGCTGACAGAGTCACAGGAGCGAGCTAAACAAAGCAGGTCATGTTTTTAGGCTAGTGTAATTTTAGGCCTGCTTGATATTGTGCTATGTTTCACACTTGCATGGCTATTTCAGAACAGCTACAAAGCTGATATTGAACTGAAATGTTTTTATTAGTGATTTATAATGTTCCAGGTTAAAACTCCCTAAAAAACATACAAAAGACAAACTTCTTTTCATTGAAAAATTCTTATTAGGCAATGAATGCAAAATCTTAATGGTTAAAACTGTGTCGGCATTAAGTTAAGCCTCAAAGCAGCTGATTTAACTTCAGTGGGCATTCAGTATCCACTTTAGGGTAAATGCGACTCAATATGATCTTAAACCTCCAAAGTGACCGATATTGGCATACATCAGGGGATGTGAGGTGCAGTCCTGAAGTTTTCTGTAAAAGATGTTCAGTGTGGTATGAGACTACAGTTCAGACAGAACAACCTGGGGACACAAAAGCCATTGTGTGATGGCTTAGCCTCTAGGGACAGCTGTCAGTGCTTCAGAGCTTCGAGGCAGCCGTCAGACATGTGGAAAGAAACCACAGGTTTAAACACTACTACGTGTCTTCCTCTTTTGGCATACACAACCAAAAACCCTAGAGTAAACTAAAACCAGAAATATTTGGTACAAAGTACATATCTTGCACATATCAAATTAGGATACATTATTTGTGTATTGAAGGCTCACAAAAAAGGGAATGATTCAGTTGTATGCAATGATGCACCACCAGTAGTAGTATCGTACATTATTCTTCTTGTTATGTATGTTATCTTGAAACACCCATATAATATTATTTGACCTTACATAATTGCATATGAGCAAAAGTTTATTGATTGGGTTACATACCATACTGACGTATCAACCATCAAAAGCTTCTTACTCCACATTCTTTATCAATGAGCAAGCAGCAGAGCTGTGGCACAAATCATTTGTAAAAGAGCTGAAACACTGTGTCCTCAGATAGTCCCACAGAATACACCAAGCACCATCCACTGAACAACAGCAGATAATTAACTCAGAAATTAATACTGATATGGCTGCTGTGAGCATGGCTGACATTTAAAAAAAAAAAAGGGGGGTTCAATTAAAATACTTTTCCTGCTGAGGAGAATCTATTCCCTTGAATCTTGACCTAGACTCACTAACAACAGCCTTAACTGGGAGGGAAGTCCAAGCAAAGCAATGTTTCAATTCACTGAACTTCGATTAATTGCAGCAGTTTGATGCTGAATGCAAATCCTTTTTCATTTGAGCTAAATGTCGACAACAGAAATAAGTGCACTGCAGGTCTGCTCCTCACTAACAGTAAAAATTAACAAGCAGTGTTTTTCCCCTGAAGCAGAATAAAGATTACTTATGTCATGCTGTAATAAGGAATCTCTTCTGGTCAGGCGTACAGGCCCTCCTGATGGTGCTGAGGAGAAATCCCTCTTATCAAACCTTCCTGATCACACTAATGAAACCTAGTGAGGCTTATAGACAGGAGTGTTACTTCAAGTCAAGACATTACGCTGCCTCTGACTTCAATTCTCAGTCATCCCAAAGAGCCAATTATTCTAGGGTTTGACAGATCACTGAGATTATAATCTTCTGTTTTGCTTTATATTCTGCTTGGTAGGTTGTTCCTATTTTGAGCGTCACCACCCTGAGGTACTAATTCTGATGGCAATTGCTTCACCATCCCCAGAAGGATAAAACACAGTGAAAATTTGATCCACAACCTAAATTAATGTTACAGCTGCATTAAACACTTGAGGGCTAGAGAGCAAGGAGACAGGATTTATGGAAACAACAAAGCCTGTTTTAGGAGGATTTACTCTAACATACCCAGAGAGCAGGTAAAGGACCATGATCTTAAAACTAAAACGTTTATGCTGATATATTTTAAATGAGTATTTTTAAGTTATTAGTTTATTTTGTGTAGATTTATTTTCTTTGTTTTTTGTAGTAATATAGGGTTGCTGATTTCTGATAAAAATCACAAACAAACCATGCTTCCTGCTGTACCAAGCAGGAATACTATTGCAACAACAGTAGGGTAAAACTAAGCTGTCTCACAACAGATTAAACGCTGCTCACGTTCCTTGTTAGAGGGTTAACAATCCAATAGCTGGTGAACATTTGAGCTTTGGAAGTGAGGCAAAAGCCACCGCTACAAAGCATGACGCGCTGACTTTGAAACATGAGCAACAACAGGAGTCTCAGTGCAAAGTGGAAACCAACAACACAATTCAAGATTCAAATCTCTCAGCCCTTAATACATTTTTATTGCCAACGTTTTTTGTTGTTGTTGTTTTTCTAAGTATAACAGACCAATCACTATTTAATATGAATAGGAAGCTGCTCTAGGGGTGCGTGATTATGGGCAAAATGATGACCATAATCACTTAAATCCATATTGAGTTAACAATTATTTATCACGATTCTTCTGAAAAATATAAATAAAAGTAAAATAAAAGTACGGCAGCTGTGGGATCCCTCTCTATTTCCTCTGCAGTGTATGCACACAGCACAGGAATAATCACCATTGTAAGGGGATAATACATGTTTTGTCCAATAAATTTACAAATTTCCAGAAGTCTTTATTACTTTTACTGTTTATTGGACACTTGTAATGCAATGCCAGATGTAATGCAACTTCACTCGTGATTTCGGTGTCTTTCTGAGCCAGAAGGATTTGCAGACGTGCTGTACAGCCTTACTTTGTAGATGTTAGAGCTAACGTTTGACAATTCACAATAACAGCCACTGCTTGATGATCATGATACTCCAGTTAGTGGTGTGTTTTCAGGTGGTTGAATAGGTTAACTGTGTTCCTCTGTGGAGTAAACAAAACTCTAGAGCACTTTCTGCATATGATCTGTTCTCGGTTAACATCACTTTGCCTTCTGCTGTGTGTGTGTGACATTTGGCTGTCTGTTATCTGTAGTATATAACTACACTATCACGCTCACAGCTGTTCATAGTGCAGGGAATTGTGATTGACACATGCAGGCATGTCGTCGGGCAGCGATTTATCTTTTTAGTGATTTTCGATATTGGAAGGAGGCAGACTGCTCAGATGGCTGTACAGCATACAAACCAGCAGGCTGTTCAGGTCAGAGTGTGTCAAATATTTTTTAGAAAATACAAACTTGCAACAGCATGAATCTTGCTGCCCAAAATCTACACACACAGACAGACTTCTATAGATTTTTACTTATGACTCTCTGACTGACACGTCTCCTTTTTATACATAATTTCTGCTTTAACTTTGATAATCCCGAACTTTGCAATAAATAATAAGAGAATACTGGAGTACCATGGACATATCCAGCATGCATGATTGTCATAGGAGCAGCACACTGTCAGCTGTTGTGTAATGTTAAAAACCTCCAAGAGTTTTAAATGCACTTAACACACCTATCTAACTTCTGTTGTATGAAGGTCTGTTAAATTTTGTTGTGACTACCCTCACTATTACCAGGAAGCTAAAATCTGCCAGCTCTGTACTGCTGGAAGGGAGCCCGCTCAGGGTTACACACGTTTCTGTTATACAGTGCACTCCATTTTCACACTAAACCACATATGTTTAACCTACAAAATTCCCCCCACACTAAACATCACACTTTTCAGTAAAAAAGAGGAAAGCTTTCCTTCAAGAACACATTACATGAACAAGCGTAACATTACAGAGGCGCAGCGTAATGCAGGTTTAATTTGTAAGGCGGAATAATGGCAGCTTGCGAGTTGCCTTGCTATGGTGGGATTGACCTCTGGAACCTTCTTTAGCCTCACATAGCCACGCCTGTAACGTGCAATGCCAGGTTACACCTCAAACCACATGACAGCGTTAATCTGCCCACAACAAACTTCCCCTCCATCTGCCGAGACGATCGAGCAACAACAGAAAGGTGCAAAGGACGCTCTCCTCAGACAAAAACCCTGCTGCTTTCTCACAGACCACTTCAGACCTGTAGACATTTAAAAAGCAGTTTTACAGTGCTGTCACCACAATTTTAAAGCTAACATATTACTAACACCAACACCACAGAAAAAAATCCAGTTTAATTTTGCTTTACTATAATAGCCAAACCGGACTATAATCTTCAAGCATTTTAGTGCAAAACTCATCTCCTGCCACTAGACAGGCCATTTCCTACCTCCACTACTAAGTCAAAAGAAAAAAGGGTATAATTTCTTTACAAACAAGCGGTTTTAAAGATAAAAAAAAATCAGTCTTTTAATAAAAGCAAAGATTTTGAAATGCTGAAGAAGTTGAAAAGTTCAAAGTTCAAAAATGTTCAAATGGTTAAAAAAAAAAAAAGATACACACAATAACATTTTAAAATCCTTTCAGTGGGAAGTGTTTGTGTTGAATTGCAGAAACTGTCAGGAAATTAATTCCAGTAGTTTAAGGCAGCTTTCTCAAGCTATGAACAGTAGCATTAATGGCTTGCTTTGTCTCAAACCTCAACATAAACGGCCCTTTGGCAAATCAAATGTCACAGCACACAATGCATAATAGCTTTGTATTGTGTATGTGCTCACACTCAGAGCAAAAGTCTTATTTAAAGAGAAAATATACCTCATTAGTGTGTGTGTTGTTTACCGAGGGTGCACCTGGTCTGAATCATCACGACCTTCGCCTACGCCTGGGGTGTAAATGACACACTCCTCCAAGATGCATCATTTATGGCCTACGATCTGCAGGGAAACCGATGGCTAGTACAAATGCAATGCACCTCATTTGGATGTTTTTTACTCTGCAGAACTGTGATTCAGAAGCTGTGACGCGCTTGAGGTGAGACCAAAGAGCAAAGTGACGATATAATTGGCAAAGTGGTGAGACTGAAATGAGTCCTGCAAGTCTCATCTCCCCTGGTGGATGAACCAGACTGGTCACCAGTGGACACATCATTAGTCTCTTAAAAATGGAGCATAGACGGCAAGCTGACGGAGAAGCACACCTGTAAGGCTTTACCAGTAGATCTCTCTGTGCTTCTTTTTTGTCTCACTGTCTACACAACTACACAAACACACAATATTAACACCCCTTGCTTAATATTTTTTAGGACTCCCTTATGCTGCAAAGACAGCTCTGACCTCTCCAGGCATGGACGCGAATAATGACACAAAAGAAACAAAAGGTCTTGCTGTGTATGGACTCTTATTACAAAGCAAAGATTTACTGTTGCTGTAGAACTGGTATCTTAATGTGGTGTACATATTCTGTTTGAATTAGAGCTGTGCAATATGACGATATAGAAAAGATGATGATGAAATAAAAACCTTTTCATCTCTATCGTTCATGCACTATTGTTTATTTCATAGTGTTGCAAAATACACTGTTTACTGCAATATTTATTGCATTTGGGCGACGGTGTGCAATCTTATGCAGCAACACATGAATATCAGCATGGTGAGTAAAGGGGAGACAAAACTAGGAAGCTCTGAATAGAAGAAGGATCAGTCAAGACAAATCAAGGCACTTGTTCCTTAATGAGGGGCTACCTTTGTAGTATGGATGGTTGCATAAAGTCTAATGTGGACCATAAAACTGCACTGTGCACGCCAGTCCCCAGAAGAGCTGGGAGAAACACCCTTCAGCTGTGTTACAAATGCTGATGTTCCATATCCCAAAATGCTGATTCTGTTCATCTGGACGTAGTGTTTTCAGTGGGAGAAACGTTTCGTCACTCATCCAAGTGACTTCTTCAGTCTCAGCTGACTGCAGGTTTCCCCAACCTTATAAACAGCAGATTTGCATAATGACTGAAACCAGCCCACTGGAGAACAATGGGCTGTGAGGACAGTTCCTTGAATTGATTTTTCGATCACCAAATATCGGTATTGATATCAGAATTAAAAACCCCATATCAGTCAAGATCATGTCCTATATCATTATCCAAATGAGATTTTGGTCCTCGCACAGGCCTAGTTTGAGTCTTTTTACTTTCAGGGGATCTATACATAGATTTTTTTCAGGTTGTGTTTTTGATTAAATTAATGACTCTCCTACTATCTTATGGAGCTTTGTTGCCTTAATTTGAAAAACAAAAAATGCTAATAAATATCTGTTATAGTCAAAGATTGAAAACTGGGCTCCTGAATGTAGGTATTATTCCACTCTTCAGCATTGAAGTGACTGCCTTAAAGGTTCTAAAATGTAGCAGCACAATGCTGAGAGTTACTGGACTGTAAAAGTGTGCTGTGGATAGCAAATCACTAATGCAGTCAGTGTACCAAACATCAAAGCAAGTCATTCAGCAAGCAAAATGCTGATTAGTTTGTGAGCATAATGGTTAACGTTGTGTGCCATATTTTTCTTTCTGATGTGGGGAAAATGTGGGCTACTTATTTCATGTGCATCAGCTAAAATGTGCATGGCCAAAATATGACATTAGTTTCATTGCAGCAGTGCAAACACAACCAGCAAACTGAAAGAAACCACTGCAAGCATTATATAAACAACTATTTTTGCACCAGGATGAGACTTTCTGGTATGTTACTGAGTGCAAAAATCTGTACTGCATCAGTGTTTTCAAATTTCCACATCCATCATGGTTAACTCAAAGCAAATTCAGACTGCTTTGATGACCTGCCTCAAAGTCACATTAGCTCAGTGATCCAGCACGCAAAGCTCCAATCAACACCTGTCAACCTCCACTACTGCAACTGTCGACAGAGGGAACTTGGATGTTTTGATAGATCCATGTCAGTATGAAGTCCAACATGCAGCAGCTGTTGCGTGCAGGAACATAAAACACTGTTCACCACTGTCCTCTTTATTGTGTGGCAAGCATGAGCCAATTAATTTGACCTAGTTTTACATGAGAGAATTCTTTAGGTAGCTTTGGCTCTTTCTGCTTCCAATCAGTGTTTCTCCCCTCTGCAGGGGTCTTTCTGTGAGTTTGTGCTATACAGAGTGGACTCTGGTCAATTAGGCTTCCTCATCCAACGCCCACACTAAGGTATGTGTCAGCCTAACAAATGTAACTGTGCATGAAACTGGTGCCAATTTACCAGTTTGAGCTAGAAAAGATCAATTCAGTTCAATGAAGTGGCTCAGAAGATGCATGGCATCAGAATGTTTTCTGAGAAGCTGACGAGGAGGAATGACTGCAAAAGCATTCAAATGTAATGTTTCCAGCAAAAAGCCTGGAAAAAAGCAATTTCCAATAAAAAAAAAATGTCACACAGTTTGAAGATCCCTTCTAATGAAAATCAAGTTTTTAATTCTCCTAACATGGCACTGATTTTTAAATGCTAAAAGACATTATGAGTGAAGTAGGGAGTAAATGATATGGCTCGGCATATCTCTTTGGAACACAGTGTATTTATAAAAGAGGCTGGCTCAGTGATGGAAGAAGCACACTCGGAGGCAGGAATGATCTTTTCTGGTGTAGTGAGATTTTGCAGACACATGACTACTCTCCACATGACATTAACTTGTCTGCTGCTTTGGATGTGTGACAATCGTAAAGACAATGTAGAGTGACGTGAGTAAGGCGCCTGTCACACATGCCTGGAGACTGATCTATGACCATCTGACCATGTGAAAACTACTGGCTCTAAGGGTAAAATTAGTATTGCCAGACTGATTGCTGCAGTTTGATGGCAGTTGCAAGAAAAATAATTGCTAAAAATCCAATCACATAGGCCTACAGGCTGGTCAGTGACCTGCTGGCAACCACCTGTCACTAGGGAAAAACATCTTTCCCAACCAGATGGCAAAAACCTTGTGATTTCTTTGGTCGCTACCATATTGCTGCTGACATAGTTTGACTGGAAGTCTACAAACGCTGTCCAGTCCAGCCACTCTCACAGCTGTAGTGAAACTGTGAAAAGTGCAACACAAACAAGATGAAGACTGTTCATCTTCAAAGTAAAACCCTTTTGAAACACGTTGTATCCATTTGTTTCCACTGCTAGGGTTTCTACACAGAAAGACTAAATCAAGTTTACTCACGATGTTTTCCAGACTTTTGAAAACTACTGAAAACAGTGCTAATCTCCCCTCTGTTTTTGGCACACTCCAAAATCCTCCCTTATAAAAAAATTTGGAATCCCCCATTTCCTGTTTGATAGTGTGGGCCTTCAACATAGTGACCACATGGTGTGGACGACATACCTTACAAACATTTCGGTAGTACTGACAATGAAAATGACTCTAGCTGAATAATATGATTTTGATTTTGAACAATAATAAAAACAGAGAACCTAAATTTTAGTGGCTGTGGGTTATCACCATGATACTGTACCAACTGGTATGGACATCGGGTCAAGGCTATATCGACTTTTAGCAACTAAATATATAAACATATATTGTAACAGCAATCACCGCTGGAAAAATATACCATACCACCAAACCCAAGTGTCAGTAAGAGTCTCCATAATGGTGCAGTTACAATTGGGAAAAACTGGGTGGAGACTGCAGCACGACCAAAATCATTGTGACCATGTGGCATGAACTTGTAATCTTTTGAAATGGTTCCTTTAAAGACTGGAACTACTCGCAGTCAGCTGTTGTGTTTAGAGTCACTGCTATCATATCATGTATGCTATATGTCTACCGATAGTCTGACTGAATGGGGTCAAGTTGGCGATTTCAGGCAATCTGTTTATAATAATACAGCAATTAACTGTGATAAATTGGCAAAAATCACAAATTTGCTGCTGTTTACACAGAAATTCACAGTAACTACTTACCATTCTGAGTCTAACTGGAACCTCATAGATTTGAAACAGAAATTCAAAAATTCCTCCACAATAGTAATGTTGCTACAGGACACAGACACTCAGCAACCTTGCCCTTTTTTAGGAAAATCAAATGCAACCAGCTGAGTTGAGTGTCTTACTGTAAAGAGAAGCGTCGCAGACAAGTTGTCCTACCGGCACGGACTGCAAAGAGTTGGCGATCTGTCTGCGTTTATAACTTAGTCTGAGATTATTTACACACATTCGGCAATCTGAGTATCACTCTATATGGTATCAAATTAGGCATCAACAATCAACAGTCCCATACTCTCATACTGTTTATTTCCTGCTTGTACAGTGTGGTGAACTATGAGGGAATGAGAGAATACTGGGCTAACATTTTTCCTGCAATGATGAACCAACAACAACAATTTTATGTGTACATGATGCTTTGGCTGTCTGAACTGCTTAAAAAGAACCAAACATGACTTCATTTTGTTCATAAGATAACTGACACGTTAAATAACACGAATAAGATCAACAGTTCTTGAAGTCTTCACTTTCATATGAGTTTCCTGCTGGGACTGACACAAACACCCTGGTATCTACAAGTGCTTTGACTTTGACATCAAGAAGACTGAGACACTTCTTTGCCATTCTGCAGCGGTCTCTGAGGGCTTGCAAATCTTTGCACTGACAGTTAATACTCATTCAGCAGCATTGCCGGGAATGCTGTTTGTTCCAAGCTGGACCACAACTGAGTAATTTCTTGTTTAGTTAATCATGCAATACATAATCAGAATTACGCTAAGCTCTGGGAGTTAGTCTCTGAAAAGGGATATAACTGGCTCGCAAACATCAGCTTACACCAACGCCAAGTAGCTTCATTCTCATCATAAACCAGACGTCAGTGAAGACATTCGACTGAGGACATGACTTTATTTTTATTGCAAAACTAAAGAGAAAGATATTCAAATTAGAAGGAAGCGATGGTGCCACGTCAAGTCACCTTGTCACGGTCCTCAGGCCAATCTGTAATATCTAATGGGCAACAATAGCACTATTCTGCATGAACACACCGAATGGTACAACCAAGATGTGATTTACTGCTGCTAATGGGTACAAACGATTGTTCAGAATTTCTGCTTCAAATCACCAAACATAAAATGGGTACCAAAAGGAAGCATATTAACAGATTTATTTAAGCGTTTAGTGACCAATTAGTTACGGGTCTTCTCATGCAAGGCCAATAAAGCTGCTGCATTTCATCAATACAAGCAAAGTCTTCTCTGCTCTTCTAAAGTCAGAACGGGCAGACGTTTTCCTGACAGGCAGGACGGGTTTGACAGGCTACTTAGCTGCTGTCCAAGACGTAAAAAGGAATCCATCGATCAAATCCAAAAAGCCATTTGATCATCAGAACAGGAAGTGGTTGAAGTTTCTCATCAGCGAGGCACAAACTGAATTCATTCATTTCATCCCATTAAAAGCAGTTGCACAAATCAAAGCGCGGCAGACGTAATGTCACGCTACAGCAGCTCCAATGCAGAAGCCCACACAGATTTGAACTCAGGTGTCCTCTAACTGCTTAAGAGCAACACAGATGTTTTTATTAAGTGATTACAGCACTGAAAGTAAGTTAAGACTGATATAAAGTTCCAGTATTGTCTTTCCTGATGCTGCTTTTAAATCAAAACCCCCAGTTTGAACCAAACAAATCCTGACATAAAGGAGACAAGCTGTAACAATCTCTGATTTCCACACTGGGAGAAAGCCAACATCTGGTAGGAAATGATGCAGCGGCACGGTTGACAGGAATAAGATCGGCCAAGACAGAAAAACCTAAAGGGTGCTTTGGAGTAGCGCCTGGATGGTGTATTGGAGTGTGTATTCACAGAAGGAAATTAATAATATTTTAGCACATCTGTGTGTGTGTGTGTGTGTGTGTGTGTGTGCGTGCGTGCTTGTTTTGGCTCTTGGGTTTAGAGCTAAATGAGATGACTGCAATCCAAACTGATAAAAGCTAAATATGACTTAAACTTGTCTGCATCAAACTGCTGTTCAAACAGCATTAACATTTACATTTGCAATGCTTCAGTTTGTCAGTCACTATCTATGATTTATTTAAATGTTTATGCATTAACTGTATGCACACAAAGCAGTAACAGGGGCAAAACTGTGCAGGACATTAAACCTGTATGACCAGTATTCTTAGGTAAGCCTTCTTAATTTGACAGCTGGGATTTCTCTGACTAGAATTTTCAAAAATGACATCCTGCTCCTTCAGGTAGACTCCAGCTTTTATGTTATTTTTAACCTCACAGGGGACAATAACGTTGGGGGGAGAGAAAAAAGGCAGCAACGTTTGAGTTCCTTGAAATTCATTTCTGAGCATTCAACCGTGCAACAACATTATGCCCTCTTAAAATGAGGAGTACTCTGCTGTGTGCTTAAAAGGGAACATTTTATAAAAACACACACACACACACACACACACACATAAGCAGTTGCAGCCACAGCGATATAAATTACATATTTAATGAAAAGTCCCTGCTTCTAAATTCAAAATTTAACTTAAGGTTGGAGGGGGAAGAGGTTTGAGCTTTCCAAGACGCGTAATTAGGACTGAAGCAGGTTAATTCGCTGTTTATTACTGCCAATGTGTCTGAATCTGTGCAATGGGTGAACGCCTTTGAATCCCACTGGGCTTCGAGGCAGAAGTGTATAAAGGTCATGCATGCTCAGTAAAAAGAAAGTCTTTCTTTCAATGGAGTTTGACTCTTTCCTTAATTCAATGACAATTCACTGTTAAAGCAAATTCTTCTATCAGCAATAAGTTGGTAATTTGTTCTCCAATGTTTATAAAAGTGAAGAAAAACATAGTTTTGTCATCACTGACATGCTGTGCGGTTTAGGGAGCGTGAGTGGATTAATTGCCCTACCTTCAATGATCCATATTAACATCAGCATGGCTTGGAGTCTTGTCTTTATCCCCATGGTGCCACATCCACCAGCTGCTTCCAGCAGCTTTTCTAAAGCTGGCACCGAAACACTCTTCGCACTCCCGTTCTCCGAAGTGCTGCCCGGTTATCTTCAGGTAACAATTAATTGTCCGTTACACAAACATGCGAGGCGACGTCTGCAAGCGAAGCTCCCTCTCCTCTTCCCATCCCGATCACTAACAGCGGCTGACATCGCGGAGCGCACCGGCGTCTCCTCCGCTCCGGCGCTCCACGGACGTCAGGAGAGAAGAAAACATTCAAACAATTTCACTTCCTTCTGTTTCTCGGCTGCTGTGCTGTGCTGTGCTTTATACAGGGATTACTTCTGCCGCACGTCTGTGCTGGAGTGTGTCGCTCCTTTTTGTCCTGATCCCACAGTAAACTGTAGGCGCTTTTTCACCTGCCGGAGCTGCTCGGTGCCGCCCCCTGTCAGCAGCGGTCACACACTGTTTTCAAACTTTATGCATCTCGTTTTAAGATGCACGCCCATCAGTGCTGCGCCTCATAGTTTTCTGCGCCCAGAGACTCCACTCATACTCTCATATGTGAACTAATAACAGCTGTTGTAACTGTTGCACATGTAATTGGAAGGATTTCTCAGACATGCTCCACATGCAAAAAAAAATGCTGTGTGTATTTACCTCTTTATTTTTATGGTATTGTATTATTCTGTGGCTTATATTTAAGCACAGGCCTGCTTTCAGCACCTCCCTGGTACTAGCTTGGAGCAGTTGGCAGCCTCCAGAACTGCCTTAATTCTTCACAGCACAGATTCAACGAGGTTCTGGAGACAGAGATTTTAGTCCATTTTGACACAGATGCTGCAGATTTTTCGGCTGCACATCCACGATGTGAATTTCCCGTTCCACCATGTCCCAGAGGTGCTCTGTTGGACTGAGATCTGGTGACTGCGGAGGCCGTTTGAGTACAGTGAACTCATTTTCATGTTCAAAAAACCAGTTTGAGATGACCTGGACTTTTTGACATGCGTGTGTTCCTGAAAGCATCTATCAGAAGATGGGTACACTGTAGCCATAAATGGTTAGCAACAATACTCAGGTAGACTGTGGTGTTTAAATGATGCAGAGCCTATCCTCTGAATATTGAAGCAGGAACTGAGACTCATCATATAAGGAAACATTTTTCCAGCCTTGCGTTGTTTGATTTTGCTGAGCCCAAGTGAACTGTAGCCTCAGGTTTCCTCTTCTAAGATGGGTTGCTGTAGCCCATCTGCTTCAAGGTTTGGCATGTTCTGCATTCAGGCATTGTCTTATCCATACCTTGGCTGTAACGAGTAATTATTTGAACAACTGTTGCCTTCCTATCAACTCGAAGCAGTCTGGTCATTCTCCTCTGACATCAACAAGATATTCTCACTGGATATTTTCTCCTTTTCAGACCATTCTCTGTGGAAAATCCCAGTAGATCAGCAGTTTCTGAATCACCAATGACCATGGCATGTTCAGAGTTGCTTAAATTACTATTTTTCCCCCCATTCTGATGCTCTCTTTGAACTTCAGGTTGTCTTGACCGTGTCAACAAGTCTAACTGCACTGAGTTGCTGCCATGTATTTAGCTGATTAGATATTTGCATTGATGAGCCACTGAACATGTGTACCTATCAAAAATGGCCGTTGGGTGTATGTGCAAACATACAATTCACCCCACTGAATATCAAGCCAGACTAAATTAACTACTGGCCTCAGAAATTCTTGGCGTGACGATGACTGAAGAAACTGATCACACTCTCACCAGTGAGGGATCTTATCTTGAGTGCAGTGACGGCTGAAAACCACCGCATCAAGCCTCAAGTCATATTTTATGAACTATACAGCGTATTATTCTTTCATATCACCAAAAGCCACAATGACACTCAAGGAATATGTTGGACTGAAAAGAATCAAACCAGCCTAAAAAATAAGGTCATATACACTGTAATGTTTATTTCCTTAACAGTGTGTTAAAAGATTTAAAAGCAGGTTTGCAAAAACAACGAGAAATGTCAAACTTTAATGAAAGAGGGATTGTCTGCATGTGTTTCCTCCAGTTTCCCCCCTAAATGGACTGAAAACTTTCTCTGCCCTGCACAGGATAAAGATGCAGAAAACCGACACACTGTCGCAAAAGCAGAAACATTAGGAAACAAACTGCACAAGCCGGATGGCCTTCACGGCCCCCGTCTGAGTGAAAGTGTGTATTTGACAGGTGTGGTCAGACGTGTGCCTCGCCACACTCGAAACTGCAGAAGGGTGGCCTCACAGCACACTGACACATGCTGGTAAATCTCTGCAGTGAGGTCAGGAGTTCAACAACTACAAACAATGTTTCACAATTGTATGACGGGGTAATTCATAAGATTACAACAAAATGCCTGCGAAAATCAGCTTTATCTGTGGTTATGTTGCTAACAATTTATCTCCTATTTAGACATGTAGCAGATGTGAATTCATTTGGAGCTCATCTGACAGCCATTCACTGTGCCCGTAGGTGCATAGTGGAGGTTTAAAACTCTTTCATTAAAAACAGATTAATACAGCAGCGAGCGTGAACGTAAACAGTAAACCTACATCAGAGAAGAAGAGTGAGTTCACTACAAGCAACACTTTTCCCATTAGCCATTGACTGATTTGATATAAACATGTTGATTACTGCAGTTACAGGTAAATTCTAACAAGTTCTGATGCCATGCCTGGTCTTGTAACATCGAAAGAATAAAACATGTCCTCACAGGAACTTTTGCTCAGATTCATTTAAATGTAATTCCCACTCATTCACCAAGCATTATTTGATGCATTACAATGTCTAATTCAGAGCAGAATCGCGTGTCACAGGTGAGTGTCGCACAGAGACATGCTGCCCAGCCACTTCCACAGGAGTAATGTAATGTGGTCACAGACCCAAGCTGTTCTCACAATAAATGCATTACCAGGTGAAATATTCATGCAGGTGGGTCAATGTGTTGCATTTTTAATGGAATATAATGGATTTATTACATGATATTAAGCTCTATGATATTATTCCATCACCTTAGCGTGCACTAAGGTTCACCAGTAAACACACTTGATGGGCGGCACACCTCGTTCAAGCACATGAAGGCTGAAACATCCAGCTATGCTTGTGTTGTTTTGGTTTTTAATTTATTTTCAGCTGTCATACAGGAAGTTACACTCCTGACTTATTTATTTGCTTCTCATATTGCAGAGTCTGTTGTCCTCCCTCTTCTTCTACTGTTGGATCTACTGAAAACCCTTTGTGAATGCCATCTTATCCATACAGAATAAATACACGTACAATATGATTCAGTGCTATTCAGTCTGACATTGAAGTCTATTTAAAATGTGTCAGTGTTTTAATAAAACTCCACTTGAGTCTTCAATCTACTCTTGAACAATACGACTTAAAACTTTCCTTTTTGACAAAGCATATAGTTAGGGCTGGATCAGGTGGTCCTCCCTTAGTTACACTGCAATAGAGTGTTTCTTCTTCTTTCACCTTTTTTTCCACTCTGTTTATATTTGCATACCACTCTGCATTTAAACATTAGTTATTATTAATCTCCTACCTCCTACTGCTACTACCTGAACCTAGTTCTCCTGGCAGTTTCTTCCTGTTAAAGGGGAGTTTTTCCTTCCCACTATCGCCAAAGGACTTGCTCATAAGGGGTCGTATGATTGCTGAGGTTTTTGACTGCACCTTGAGGCAACTGTTGTGATTTGGCCGCATATAAATAAAATTGAATTGAAGTTAATTCAACCGAAGTTAATATTTTAGTTGATGTAGTAGTTACGATATTAAGATATTTAAAACCCAGTTCATCCCTGGTTTTACACAAGCCTGAGTTGAGTATTAACTGCAGACTTTTATGTTCATGTTGTGTGTCAGTGAGTGGGAAATATGTAGAAATCATGGACGCATCAGAAAAACATGGATGTAACTGTCATGTGTGAGTAATTGATTTTGGTGTGAAAGAAGCACTGATATGAAACTGCACAGCTTGCATGTTAAAGCATACAGTTCCTCTTCAATGAGCAACGTTTCCAGTGGGTCAGATACATTTTAGACCTTAATTCAGCAAAAGTGTTAGACGATTCCCACCCCTGTGCTTCCATGCAGTGTGTGCACATGATAAATGGCTGCACAAAAGACCCTGAAATGACAGAATCTAATCTTGGCTGGCGTTTAGTCTGAGAAATATTTCTATGGTTGATTTGTGTCTCTTTCTGTGGCTATCTATATGAGGAAATTTACTCCCGACAGTTTCCCTCAATGTGTCCATTGTTAAGGCTGCCAGAGGTGCTGCTATCTCGCTGCCAGGTTGAAGAAAAAGAGCTTAGCCTTCACTGTGCACTTGTAGATAGCATGACTGGACATCTTTGCACTTTGCTCTCCTCAGAGACCGTAAAACACTATATGATGGATCACTTGGATTTCTACAAAGTGTTAGAGCGACTGAGGCTTTTGTGCCACCCAGTGGAGAGCACCTAGAACACAGGAGCTCTGTGTGTTTACTCATCACCTCTACCTTTTTTGGCTGCAGGAAAAAATAAAAGCATGGACAGGTCAGCAGTCCCTCACAGGGCTTATACAGATTGACAGACAATCTTTCAAGCTCATGTTTGTACCTGTTGGCAGTTTTTAGTCTCAGCTCCTGACCTGAATGTCTGTGGACAAACACCCAGAGGAAATCCATGTGAGAGCACGCTGAGAACATGTCCTCTTAGAAAAGGCCACAGCGGGGATTCCGCCTAGTGACTTTATTGTTAATTCACAGTTTTTGACCACTGAAACTTCACTTTATATCATACTCACAGAAGAAGACTTTAAAGCCATGAAGTTTGTAATTTTATTTGGATCTTTGCTTTAATCGTATTTCCTTCTAACACGGCTAGGTGTCTATTAACACTACAGTGCTGTCTCATTATGAATCGGTGGTTTTATTTTCAACCAGAGCACATCAAATCTAAGCTTTCATATAGATCTTGTTCCCAGGCTAATCCATAGTCTGTCACTGTTAATAAAGCCTGCGAAAAGTCAAAAACGAAGAATCTTAGTCAATCAATCCATATACCTCTGACTTCCACTAACAGATTTATCAGAGGATAATTCTGTTGAAAATGTGAAGGTTAACTGTCTTTATCTAATAGTTTAATTCAGTCATGGAGAAAGCACATAAACCTATTATAACCAAAGGAAAAAGAAGTAAAGAGTAATAATTCTCTGTTACAGATAAAAGTCTCGCATATGAAACTTCACCTAACTACAAAAGTATACGCATCAAATATAATTTAGCTACCTAATCTAAACATGTAGAAGTGTCCATTCAGATCCGTATATACTACTGGAGTATTAATATTATTTGTGATCAGTTAATTTTTTTTTCTGCACAGTAATTAGCTGTTGAACTCATTTGCTGTTGACTTATTGTGTTATGCTGTGTCACATTCACTGCATGCCATGGCCTAATTTCTATTTCCCTGACTAAAACAGGATCTTACAGATCTTTGAACATTCCCGTGAAGCAGTTTTGGCCTCCTTATATTTCCTGATAGAGAAGCGGCTTTTCATTGACAACTGCTTTTCTGACAACCTCTCCGCCCATGCTGCAATTTTATTTGAAAATGAATAAATAAAGATAATGATAACAGCTTTTTGAGGGATGTGCTATTTCAAAGAATGGCATTAAAATCCACCTACACTACATCTTTGGATACACAGAGAATGGTTACTTCAATGACCTTTTCAGCAGCCAGGCCTTCATAAAATGAAAGCAGCACTTAAATCTGTGCTGCATAGGTAACTTTTGACATCTACCCACATTAAAAGCAGAGACATTTAAGAAACATTTCTTTATAGTTTGCCTCCAATCAGCGCATTTTTTTTTGCTCTTGAGCACACTTTTTATTCACACATCTGCTGTTTTTTCATTCCTTTTCTGTCCTGACCATGTATGTGCCTGCCTTTTTCTGAGGAATGTTTTTTTTTCTTCTGTTTGTTGAGCCACTTAAGATTGACCTATGATTCATTCAAGAAAAAAAAGGCTCCTAAC
This sequence comes from Tylochromis polylepis, assembly GCA_015107715.1. Taxonomy (NCBI): domain Eukaryota; kingdom Metazoa; phylum Chordata; class Actinopteri; order Cichliformes; family Cichlidae; genus Tylochromis; species Tylochromis polylepis. The sequence goes on from VVHJ01056357.1 coordinate 29,399, forward strand.
TCAAGGGATAAACTGGTATTGTGGTAAACATAACAGACAACTTAGCACAGAACCAATAAATCTTTAGGCAGGTTGTTCTCATTTCTCTAGTAGAATTTATGAAAAATCCTAACAATAACACAATTTGACAGGTGTAAAATGGTAGTTTGTACCAACAAGGTGATTCCCAAAAAGCTATTATCTGAAAAACTGCCATATCTCTGGACAACAGGACAAGTGGAGGACAAACAAATAGTATAGTGGCAGGCCCAATAACTGTCCATAGACAGATGAACAGCATCTGAAAGTTATGTTCTTATAGAATAGGAAAAAAAGACCTGACACAGGACCTGAGAGATGCATCTGACCTCATCAGAAATGGTCTCAGTGGAAGGGTGGCTGTCAAAAAGCCATTTTTAAACAAGGGAAACAGGAAGAAAGCACTGATGTATGTCAAATTTTTCATGGATCAGTCATGGATTGGCCTCCCTGGAGCCCGGACCTCAACATTAATGAAGCAGTGTGGGATCATCTTGACAGAGAACAGAACAAAAGGCAGCCAACATCCAAAGCAGAGCTTTGAATGTTCTGCATAAAGGCTAGAGAACTATTCCTAAAAACTACTTTAGGAAATTACAAGAAAGCTTGCCTGAGAGTGTTCAGGCTGTGCTGAAGAATAAAGGCTGTCATACCAAATATTTCAAGCTTGTTAGAACTATGCCAACTCTGTTTTTGTCTTAAATACTGTATTGGGTTTTCATTTTTACACATATTTCAATAGACTGCTGCACTTATTTCCCATTTTCTGAGCAAAATATAAAGAACCAAAGAGTGGCTCGAGACTTTTGCACAGCGCTGTACATTTGCAAAGACTGACTCGTTCCTTGAATAAGTGAACCTCCTTTGTTCCCAATAACGTGCTGGAAACATCAGAGTTTAGAGGTGACAGGAGTTTGAGGAATTCTCACTGTGAATTCAGAGGTATTTGTTTGCTATGGACATTGACTGCATCCCTACTACATCTCCATTAAAAATGTATGAGTAACAGTGACAAGCTCATATTGTGCAGCCTGGACACAGCACTCTAATAGAAGCTGTGTGTATCTGTTTGTGTGTGTGAGGCTGGATGCCTGCCACAGGTTTTCTGATATGAACCCTGAGTATAATAGGCCCTCTATCATTTATCACTCTTTACTGTCACTACAGAGAAGATTAGATTTTGACAAGCATACAGAATATGCAAAATGACCTTGTTTGAGCCGGAGACATGCATCTAAGTTTTGTTTTTGTGTTTTTTTTTCCTCCAAAGGGAGATAATACAGTTCTACTTGTGCAGCACAGTGTCACACATTCCCAACCCCTCTCTATAAGTTTGAATGTGCAATTTACATTAAGTCTACTATAATGCGAGTCAGGAAGGTCATGCTGTGAAAGTGCACATCCTTGTTCAGTTTCTCTCCAAAGGCTGAAAACATTCTGATTTAATCATAATAGCCAATTTGCTTCATGCTAGCAGTGCATCTGTTTGAGTTCTCCCTGTGATACCGCACGTGTCAGAGAGCCTGAAATAAAACAGTTGCTCCTATCTGATACTCGCTTTCCTAACACTGAACCCAAATCTGTTCCTTCCTAAGTATTTCCTTCAGACTAGATTAAACTTCAGGGGAAACAAAAAACAGCACAGAAAGACATTCATAATATGAAAACTGCCAGCTGAGCCTTGTCAATAGTACGCTAAGTCGATTAAAATGTCTGTCCTTCACAGCAGCCCCTTCTTGACAAATTTCATCTGAAAGTTGCTGGCAGTGAGCTGAAATAGATAAAAAAAAAAGTGCACTTGCTGTACATGTTGATATAATACTGGGCAAAATGACACGTTTCAGTACAGATGCTGCTTTCGCAACGGGAGAAGAAGTCTCTGAAAGAGCCCATTTTTCTTTTTTTTTCTTTTGTGAAAACATAAAAGAGTGATTGTTTGAGGAGAGAAGGAGACACGCTGCCACAGAGTATCAAAAACCTGGGCTTATTATGTGTCATTATTTTCTCAATTAGACTATTACGTGACTAATCATTTGGTCATAACCATATAATAAAATGGTCAAAGGAATCCGTGCAGCTTCTGAGTATAACACGATAAAAAACAACATCTTTAAATATTTTGTTTTGTGTGACCAAACCCCAAATAACTACAGTTTACTATTGCACAAACAAAGAACAGCTTCAAATACTCAGGAAGCCATTTTGTTTCTTGTGTTTACAACTAACAATGGCCTCAGAGCTATTTGTTAGGAGTTTGTTTGATGCACATCCATGATGGGAACTCCTGTGGACCTCATCCTAATGGTGCTCTATTAGATTGAAGTCTGGTGACTGTGCAGGTCATTTGAGTACACTGAACTCACTGTCATGTTCAAGAAATCAGTTTGAGATTATCTGGCCTTTGTGACATGGTGTGTTATCCTGCTGGAAGCAGCCATCAGAAGATGGCCACAGCAGCAATACTCAGGTAGGCTGTAGATACTCAGTTAGTACTAAGGGGCCAGAAAACATCTCTGGCACTAATACTTACATAACATTATTCACCCAGAGAACAGCTCCTCGTGGGTATTTTCTCCTTTTGAGACCAATCTCTGTAATCCCTAGAGATGGTTGGGTGGGAAAATTCCAATAGCTCTCAATCCAGCCTATCAAATCACCTGTCTTCTCAATTCTGATGCTCAGTTTAAGCTTCAACACGTTGTTGTGTACATGTCTTTGAGTTGCTGCCGTGTGTTTGGCTGATTATATATGAGTTAACAAACAGATGAATAGGTGTAACTAATGAAGTGGCTAGTGGATGTATGACCAACTAAATTTCACTGCATTATTTGTTTGCAATATGCTGCTATGCATGTCTGATTCTTTATGATAAGAACTGCTGAGCAGAACATCAGTTGCCTTATAATAAAGTAAATCAAAATTCAATATGTCAACACTTTGCTTTTCCCTCCAGTTTTTCAAGCAATTTTTACATATCCAACAAAATAGTTATCCCCGAACATGGTGATTGTTTCTACCTATCAACTCAGATGTTAAGTTGCGTATGTGCTGATGTAGATAAACTTTCTGTCTGGTGATTCTTCCTTGTGGGTGATGTTTGTGTATCATAACTGTACAGCAGAAAAGTGCCCCACCATGTATTAGCTAAGCCTTCCTGCAGCTCCTTTATAGTTGTTTTCATGATCTTAATCTATGGTTACTGACTGTTACCACGAGCTCTGAACAATCAGCTCCTTCTTAATGATAATTCATGACCTGCTTTACTACCTGCTTTTAATTGCTAATGAATCAATTAAAAGCTTCTTTTCTTTTTTTTTTTTTAAATGTATGCTTCCTGCAGGGTATCTATGTATATCTCTTTCACTCATCAAAAGTAGATTGACCTGATGGCCAAGTTTCTGTGATGATTGAACTGTAAGAAATATTCTGATACAAATCTTGCAAATTAATATGACACAAAACATGCAAAATAAATGCCAAATGCAAGTTTAAAGCGACAAAAGCAACAAAAAATAACAATAATCATAAAGTTTACAAAACTCACAAAAATCAAAGAAAACTAACTGCTAAAAATACATCTTAAAATTTTATAACATTTTTATGGCTTCACAGTCACATTACTATTACATTACTATAACATGGAAATATTTGAGATGCATTGTTCATAATTTTGTAGACATGTTCCCAAACTTCATTGTGAGTAATTTTATCTTTTTAGTTCGAATAAATCAGTTTCTCTATTTTCTAATTAAGTGATAATGAAAATCTGTTGGTAGCATCTCTGCTGCTGTTTCCTGCATGCACACATGCTGATATTTATTGATGCCTACGGGTTTTGTGAACAGATTGTTAATTTCCCAATAATGAGATATTCTTAGAAGGGACATTTGACAACTAGTGCAAGCACGGAAACCAAACTAGGCGCTGTAGCAGTGCTGGTACCTCTGTGAGATTATGCAGCCTCTGTGTCGAAGAAAACAGGTGCACTTATGAATTGAGGCCAGCAGAGGACTCCCCTGAGCCTCTGCTGGAATCAGCTGCTGCTTAGTGTGCAGTCTGAAAAGACCCTTTCCTCCCTTTTGCTGTTTATTCTTTTCAGCACTCCTTCGTGAGCGTTGTTGCACAAGGTCATTGTTAATTGGCTTCTCACAACTGCTGCACAAAACACACAAAAGAAAAACAGAGAAGAACATATCCACGCACAGCACATGATGTATGATTTGTATCTGGCAAATGTATTACATATGTGATACACTGACTGTGTTTTCGCTGTGAAACATGGTGGAGAAGCAAGACTTGAGGCCTGTGATGCAATCTGGCAGAAGAGATAAATGGGCTCTCAAGCATAAGTGGCAATTACATGAGAGTTCTATTTGTACCAAGCAATCAGTGGCTGAAGATCTGGAAACCGAGAACACTTTTTTCCCTTAATTTCTGCAAATATCAGATTCAGTAGCTACTGTTATGTGGAGCTCATCGAATCTAGTCTGTGTGTCACAATCCCGTAAAACAAGTTACATTTTAATTGCTTTTCCATAAAACATGATTTCCCCTAAAACAACAGGAAAAAACTTGCACTGCAAACTGCTGTCTGAGCCCCTGAATCTGTATATGACAAAAAGTTCAGAACCACGTACGTTATAGCGGGATGTTTGTGACAGAAATGAGGCGCTGATGATGCAAATTTTAAGCTTGCATGCATGGATACATGGATTACAGCTTGTGTTGCAACAGAGATAAGACGAGGAGATGGGCATCAAACTTATCTTGAACTAAGCCTAACTATGGAGGCAATTTTCTGCCTGGAAAAGAAAGATACAAACACAGACATTTTTGTTTTTACTTGACAAAAATAAACTGATTTTTGACAATTCTGACTTACATCATTTTGGTCTGTATACATTTTAGAGGCCATTCAGTTTATTTGCCCATATATTCCATCTACTATAGCTTCTCTCCCAGTGTCCCTTTGAGCTTTCCTTCACTGTAAGCAGACCCAATCAATGAATTGAAACATACTAAAAACAAACCTTTTTCTCCAGCAAGTTTCTGCTGTTAATCAACCTGCTGACCTATAGTCTTCTTACTTGGAGACATCCCAAGGTCTTTTTTTGTGTTAATTACAAAAAACAACTTCAACACTTCATAATTTGTGTTTAAGAGATACTTCTGGAATGATAAACATGAACTGTTCTCACCTTTGCCTTGAAATGATGAATTGATTGAAAAAACTACTGAGAATCCACTTGACTCATTAAGGTTAAACTCATTAAGTTTAAAAAGACACTAATTTCCTCCCCACCATACATTGTTAGGTAAAAGTTAAATTTAAAGGTTGAATCTTTTTTGTAGTTAAAAGAAAACATTCACATTAAAAGCAAGTTCATTTTCAGTACATGTTAAAGTGTTTGTTGCATCTTTGTATAATAATGCACACAGTACTAACCATGATGAAAGTTAATTTGAATTGAGCCCCCTGTAAAAATTGAGAGAAGCCTCACATGGATGTGCTTACAATGATTCAAAATAGCTCCAGTAGGAGCGGCTACAAGTTCTTCCTGATGTATATTTATAGCCTTTAATTAAAGTGATGTTATGCAGTCTTGTACAAAAGAAGCTTTCACAGGACTCTATGCGGTTCTGAGAAACACAAAGTTACTCTCTGATTCAGTTGCTTGTAGAATCACCTTTAACGCCAACAATCTGAAGTAATTGTGTTCTGTGTGATTTCATCAATCTCTCACATCATTGCAGAGGAATTTTCGCGCACTCTTCTTTATAAAGTTGCTTCAGTTCATTGAAGTTTCTTGGTATTCATTTATGAACACCTCTCTCACCACAACATTTCAATCAGGTTCAGGTCTTTGATCGTGGGTCATTGCAGGAACGTGATTTGTTTCTTTTTCATTCTGTTGTAGATTTACTGCTGGGCATGGGATCATTGTTCTGTTACATGACCCAATTTGGGCCAAGCTTTAGCTGACAGACTAACACATTTGACTCTTGAGGACTCAGTGAGTGCCCAGAGGTGCCCAGATCCTGTGTCTGCAAAACAAACCCAAATCATCACCCCTCCACCACCACCACCACTTTAGTCTTGTCTGTCCAAAGGACTTTGTTCAAGAAGTCTTGTGATTTGTTCAGTGACTTTGCAAATCTAACCTGTGTTGCCATATTCTTTTTAGACAGAAGACGATTTCTCCTGGAAACCCTCATGAACAAGCCATACTTGCTCAGTCATTATCTTTTTGTGCTGCTGTTTTAAGATTTATCTCTTGGGATTTCTGCAGTTTCTCTGAGCGTCACACAGCCTGACCTTTAGGTGAATTTTCTGAGACATCCACTCCTGGAAAAGTAGCATTGTGTTCACACACACCTGAATGCTCGAGATCAGCAAGCTCCCAAAACCTCTGCCTTTATACAGGTGCTCACACTTCAAGTCAAGTGATTAGCTGGCAGCTTTTGGCTGCTACTTGCCCTCTTACTTTCTATGGAAGCAGTAAATGCGTACTTAGTTCTTTTCCCACAGAGTCCTGGGAAAACTTTCTTTTTTTCACAGGACTGGTTGTTAAATCTGCCCCATCACATGACACAAGCTGTGCTGAAATCAATTTTTGCAAGTTCAAACAACTAACAAAGAAATTCAGTAAATGGATGAATCAAATAATCCGATACATCAAATGAACCAAAAATTAAATACGAGCGAGGTTTGAGCAAACAAACCATCTTAATGAAGTTGAAAGAGCGTCACTAAACCAACAACACTACACTGTCAGTGCTTTGTTTAATCAAGGTAGAAGAATGGCACAACGTAACATTTTCACACAGCTTTTTTGTTCATGTTTTTTATGTTTAGCTGATAAGTTACATCTTTTAGTAAATCTAATGTCCAACAGATTTTAATGTGGATCCCCAGTAAGTCAAAATTATGAGCTGGTAAATGAATCTCCTGTTAATATGAAAGTCATTAAAGAAGCAGTAATGAATTAATAAGTAAGACTTATGAGCTGGTAAGTCGACTTTATTTGTTTTATAATGACTAACTTTTAATCCATTTAGGCATTATAAGAGTTCTGTTGGAGAAGATGTGACTACTGGGAAAGACAATTATTTAAAGTGAAGGCAGCATGCTGTAAATTATTGATCTCTGCAGTGCCCGTCTGCCATTCTGTCTGTAGTGCATGAATGATGGCTTGGGATTAAAAATACATGTTAAATGAGGAGACAGAAGCTGTAACATTCGTCCCACAGTGCACTGTACTGTAAGCGGCCTCATACAGGCTCCTTTTATATAAGCTTATCAGATGCAGCAGGAGCCAGGGCTCCTCCAGGGCTCTTCCAGCCACGTGCAGAGCTCAGTTCAAACCACTCTAAAACAATATAATGTGACAGCACCATTTAAGAGCGTGACAAAGGAGGAGCCATGTTGCCATGTATTGCTCCCTCTGCTGGTCAGGGTCCCAGCAGATTTAAGAAGACAAAAAAAAAGCTCTTAAGTCAAATGCTGGTGCAGTAGTAGCTGCTTACCTTTGCACTCTGGTGCATTGAATGTAAATGACTTTCTGCTGTTGGCCCCGTGCTGCTGTGACACTCAGCCTATAAATAAACTCTACAGTCCCCCCCGGCTATTTTCTCACACACACATAGAGTATACACACACACACACACACTAGGGAAACAAAACCCCTGCTCCTGTGACTAATGAAATCTGCTGACAAGATATCTTAGCAGGTCAGCAGCTAGAGAACCCTCGATCATGTAAAAAGAGATAAGAGGAGCTTAATTAGTGGCAGTGGACCAGGATCCAAACATCCTGAGAGGGATGTCAGCTTTTATCAGCGAGATTTGAGATTTTTTATTTATTAATTTTTTTGTAAGTGCCATGGCTGCTGCGAAAGTGAAACAGTATGGAGTTTGTCATAATGAGATGGAGCCAGACGGTGATCAGAGCCACATAAGGTCAGAGCCGGGGGGGTGAGAGGCCGACAGCTGAATCTCACATTCTTCACTGCAGTCAGACAGACTGCCACATCCCACCATCTGTACCTCC
>VVHJ01056357.1:37595-51971 GCA_015107715.1 Tylochromis polylepis
GGAAAAAAAGACCAAGTGTCACCTTAAATCCAGCTTAATCCTAAAACTCAAAAGGGGAAAAAAGATACTGGGTAGAAAGCAAAGAAAAAAACCATCTGGATTGCATGTTAAGTGCTACAAGGATGTAACATACACACACACACACACACAGTCTGACATTTAGCGGAATATGTTTTTAAACTTTGCTTTTTAAAAGAAGTAAAATGTTGGGAAATAGTTTGTTAATTTGTGCTTCTGTAGGTACATTTTGTTACTTTTGTACAGATCACATATTTATTCTCCTCATCTCACTTTTGACTGTTTTTATATATATATATAAAGAAAAGAAAGGAAACATATGCAGCAACATGGTGCACATGAAACATGTGACTTCCAGATACCAAATCTGGCTGTAAAAACTCATAAATTAACACCTGACACCACTGTAAATGTTCCCATCAAGTTCACCACATAGTTTTCTAGTTTTTAGGGTCTGATTGATGCTCTCTGTGTGACCTCTTTTTGGTTTTAATTGCAGAATTAGCACCACTGACCTTTTATGTTGACGATTAAGGATAAAACCACTGAATAATTTCAGTGGTCATGCATAATTCATTCAAATTTTCTTTTGCACGTTCCCAAAAAATGTGGCTGTAATTGCAACGTATTCAAATGAAAACCCAGCCAGTGTCAGACCTTTTTTATTGAACGAACTCCACAACCTTCTGAACACAATAGGTGCAACACTCTCTCCCACAGCATCTGCTCCTTTAATTGAAATGTTTCAAAGCTGAGTTGATCAGCAGGCCTGTACAAATGACTACAGCCTTGGCTGAATGTCTAATGACTATCACTGATTATTCACTAATGCACTGAAAAACAAACTGATTCATAAGAACTCTTCCAATTTAATGAAAGATGCAAAAACAAGTAAAACAGGGGAGTTTTGGAAGTACTTCTTTATTATCTTTGCATGTTCACAAAGGAGAAAGAAACACATCAAACACACAACTCAAACTACATCCAAGCAGAATGCTGTTAATTGGGTCGGCATTATTTCCTGATGACTTCTCCAAGATTTTCCACTGAAAATGAGACCTTTATTTCCACCTGATACCTCCAGGACTCTAGCTACTCTCTTGTTGAGATGCCTCTGTGTTATACCTACTTTGCCATTGTGGCCCTTAATAAGGTCCACACTTCCACAGAAGCAGAGATCGAATCTATTGTGGGGCCCTCTTTGTGTCCCACCTTGCAACAGACATCTGGACCCCTCTTCTGTTGCACAATTTCCAGTCCTATTCAAAGGGACAAAGGAAAGCAGGCGTCAAGCATCCAAGAGTCACTCTCAATCATGCTGGACTTTCACAACCTGACATGAGCACAATGAGGTGGAGGGAGATGAAGCAACGGCACTGAGGAACTGGTCTGGACCCCCACCCCAAGGGAGCTGTTTGTGTCCAGAGCTCCCGGAGAGAAAGACCCCGGCCAAACTGCAGAGGCTACAGCAGGGCCAGATTGTGGAGGAGTTGGTGTGAAACAGCAGCTGCTGAACAAATCTCGACAGAATCAGGGAGTGGATGATAAACAGCAGGACTGAGATGATGTGAAGTGGAGAGGACGCAGGACATGTTAGAACACACGGTTGACGCTCTCTGTCATCATTATCAGCCTCAGCAGCAGCAGCGACAGTGATGATGAAAGTGAGAAAAGAGTTTATGGCTGTGCTGAGGTGTTGGAGTGATTATGGATAAACAATGGCAGTTGTCTCAAATTCAGATTGTTCCTTCTGCATCCGAAGCACCTCTCATTAGGGGCTTTATAGCAAAAGGGAAAAATGCACAAGCAAGCATGAGGAAGTTTCACCTTTGTGAGTGTCCCGAAACTGAGACTCATTCATGTGAAATGTCAAGAAAAAGGAACTGCATTTAAATACCTGACAAAGTGAATACAACCACTAATGGCTAAAAATGACTGAAATACCAATTTAAAAGGTGATAATAGAAATGAAAAAACTCCATTTAAGGTTTAATCATTAAACAATTTACCTCACTGACACTATTGTGGTGTCACTTTAAAGGAAAAAGGAGCCTTTTTCTTGAATAAATTTTATTAAGGCTGAGGAAACTTAAAATAGAATTGTGCAGAGCATGGAGTCACAAATCAGTGTTCTTGAGCAAGACTCTGAATCCCAAAATGCTTTTATGTCCATGTCTGCCCAGACTCTTATAACATCTGTAGTGATGACTGTTAAATAATTAAGTTAATCTTAGGTGGCATGGTGCGGTGGTGTGGTTAGAGCACTGTTTGGGCTTGAATCCACCTGGTGCTGAGGCTCTTCTGTGTGGCTTTTCCATGTTCTTCCAAGCTTTCTTCCACAGTCTAGAAGTATGCATGTTAGGTTAAAGGTTGATTCTAAATTGGTTGTAATGTAAATGGTTGTCTGTCTCTCTGTGTTAGCCGTATAATAGACTACCATCTGGTCCAGGTTGTATCGATGGATGGAAGTTGATGGAAAACAAAGCTGCCAAAATTAGAAACATCCTGAATCAGATTTATGAAAAACTATTCTATTGTATTTAGCTATTGTCCTAAAAGCTCCCTGAAAAGCCTTCAGTTGATTCAAAACACTGAAGTACACAGAGTACTAATGGAAGCTAGAAAGTGAGATCATATTTCTCCCTTATTATTGTCTCTTCATTGGCTCCCGGTTAAGCTCAGATCTGACTTTAAAATCCTTCTCCCCACATTCAAAATCTTAAATGATAAAACAGTACCATATCTTAAAGACCTCAGAGTATCATATGGTCCCAATAGAGCGCTTCCTTCTCAGACTGCAGGGTTCTTGCGGTTCCTAGTTTCTAAAAGTAGAACAAACTACCAGGCTCCTCTCTCCAGCTCCCAGTTTAGGTTCAGGAGACAGACACCCTGTCTACTACTAAAATGATGGCTGGATGGCCAGATCAGGTGGCCATGAAACATCACTTAGTTATTCTGCTGTAGTCTCTGCTTCTGCTGAGGACTTCCCATGATGCACTGAGTATTTTCCTCCACTGTCCTCTTATTGTTTTTCACAACTTCATGTCAGTAACTGCTGTAGTCTGTGCGTTTTTCCATTTGTCATCTGAGCTCTTTCCTCCTAATCTTGGACTGCTCCAGCACCCGCCCTACCTCTTGGGCTTGATTTTCTTGGAGAGCTCTTCCTGTGAAAAAGGAGTTCTTCCTTCCCTCTGTCCTCAAGTGCTAGCTCAGTAGGGATCGTCAGATTGACGGTGTTTGCTCTGTAATATTGGACTGTCTTTATCTTTCAGTATAAAGTGCTGCTCTATGACTGTGGCTGTGAACTGAACCTAAATAAAAACTACTGAATTTAACCCGTCCTCCTGTTACCAAGTTACGGCACTGAGTAAATGACCAGAAAAGCGTCAACACTTCAGCGTTTTATCCTGAGATGTTTATCTAAACATTTCTGTAGTTTTGCATAGATTATTTAGCTGAAGCCAAAATTTATTTTTATTGTTAAAAGGAACTTTTGACCTGAATCACCAAAATGAAAGCAGGTTTTATCTTCCAGGTCCAAGTATTCGTTTGTTACAAATTTGAGGACATGTTTATTCAGGCATTAAAGAGATGTTCCTGGATGGACTGAGAAGTCAAAAACATAACGCAGTTCTGGCCAAGCTATGCTGTAGCCAAGGCATAAAAATCCCCATGTAACTTATTCTACTGAGATTTTAGACCTTCAAATCTGAACATTAGAATTTAAAGCCTGAACTCTAACCCGAATTGTTATTTTAATTCTAGAATTTACCCTCTAACCCACTGGTTCTGGTTCTCAAACTTTTTGTCCGACCCTGAAATTGTAATGCTGCCCTACATTAAAACCCAAGAGCATTTTTATTGGCTTACCTTAATATCAGACATAAAACCACCTTTAAGGTCTTCGCATTATTAGCCATAATTTGTTTTCAGTATTTTTCGCGATTAGGATTTTTAAAAAACATATAGATATTAGAAACACACCCTTTACCGCAAACACAAGTATCATTTCTAAGAAAAGTGACTTACATACTGACGCTTATACTACCACAGTTCATAATAAGACCAGCAGCTGTGCCCCTTCTGCAAGTTTTATTTCACGCTCCCGTCCTGTGAGGACACTTTGAGAGCGCAGATGTCGTGTCTGTCTCTTTAAAACACAGACTCCTGGAGGTTGGCGAGGATTGTTGCGGATCTGGGAGTGCGCAGCTCAGCTCGGCATGTTGAGCGCTTCATATTCGCTCAAACTGACGCTGCAACACGCAAGTGCCCGACTCAGAGCAGAGGAAGAGGAGAGGAATTGTTTTATTTATGACCGGGCTAAATATAGTCGTCGTCCCCCCCACTCCCCTCTTTTTATTTATTTTTTATTTTTTTGTTTTGTTTTCGGCAGCAGCAGAGGGGGCACCTTAGGAAGAAGTCGCTGTCTGTTTGAGCGACGACCATGCGGGCACTAAGAAGTGATGCTGCTGAGTTTTGTTATTAGGTTTCTCCTCCGGGGCGGTGCTGATGCTGATGGTGATCCTGCTGCTGTCATGGGTTTCTGGGAGTGACATCAAAGTTTTTTTCGGGCTGATTTCAAACGTTTGAATATTCCAGCTGAGACTCCGTTTTCAAAGCCATCAGCTCGGCTAGTTTTCTTTAGTAAAATCCGTTTTTTCTTTTCTTTTCTTTCTTTTTTCTTCTTTTTTCCCATGACTGGAGTTTTGGTTTAACTGATCATTTTGACGCTGAGCGGTCCGTCAAGAGAGCTGAAGACTCCGGCGGATTTGGCACCGGGAGAGTGAGGAGATGAACGTTGCCAATTTACTACTTGTGACTGTCTCCTTCGTCAGCGTTTCTTCAGGTAAAATGATGTCAATTCTGCAAAAGTCTCGTATAACTGGCTCTTTCTCTTTCTCTCACACACGCGCACTAACAGCCCATATGGCGTGACTGCCTCCTAGTTGTGCTTGGCTTGTCTTATCGTGTTTTCTGTCCCTCCAGATGGATGTAGATGTTGTGTTTAGCTACATTTCAAACACCCCTACAGCTGTGGGAACTGAACGTATCTTCCCCAACAACAAATGGATTTTAAACTGGAAATGTCACATGTGCATTCATTTTTATTTTATCTTTTTTTAATGCCACCGATGAATGCCAGCAAGATTCTCATGTTCTCAATGTCCCCTTGATCCCCGAAGTGGCCAGACAGCGAAACCATTAGACCACAGCAGAGGTCAAAAGAAGCTCCACTCAAGCAAAAGCGAAACCATTAAACTCTCACTTTTAATCCAGCTGTGAGCGCAGAAATTGTGATGGATAGTGCAATAGCTTGACAAGCCACCACCCTCCAGGCGTGCTCATAGAGGCGCACACATTACCAAAGATGCTTTTAAAAGATTATTTTTGATTACCTTTGACAAAAGGATTATATTTTAACCGTTGCTCTAGTAACAGCTTAAATTTCCGAGCCTTAATCCAAAGCATAAATAAAAGCAGGGCTCAGAAGAAAGAGAAAAAAAACAATTCATGAGAGTGCAGATGTTTTGTTTTGTTTTTTTCATTCTCAATGGGGCTCAGTTTTTTTTTAAAAATGCTAAGGAAATTAAATTTCGAATCAGTGGACATGAAAGGAAATAAATCTTTTCTCTCATGATTAAATGATGTATTTTCATTTTAGACCAAAGCCTCATTAATACAGGATTTGCACAGCCAGTGGAAACACTGATATTTTAGAGTTTTTAAAAGATTTTTAAAAAAAAATACACAGACAGTTCTGAAATTATTTAAACAATACCTCCAAAAAGATGTTTCAAAGCTATCTTGCAGGGAGCCAGTGGTACTGCTATAGAACTTTCTGTTGAATAGTTTAATTGATGGCTTGACTGACAGCTTGTGACACTGATGTTATTTAGGATCATATTAGATTCAGTAACTGGACTCAAAGATGGTTAATCCTGAAAACAATTGTCAGAAAACTTTTACAGTTAATGATGGAAACATTTAAAACCCTTGTTTACAGTTGCAACAATGTCCACACATATCCCCAAAACTACCTGCAGAGAAAATGCTTCACAGGAAACTTTTTGTTGCTTTATTGACAAAAATGATGATTAAGCCTTTACACAGGCCTAGAGACTGGTTGGCAACCTCCAGTTACAAGGAAAAATACATATTCCCTTACTGGTTGGTGATTGGTTGCTGGAGGTTACTGGCTGTAGCAAAAGCGGGTGCTGCATCAAAATGTTCCATGCAATTGCTTTGGTCACTAGCAAACTGCCACAGTCATTAGTTAGCATGGAAGAAGCCAACTTATTTGCAAACACTCGCTTTGAAGGCAAATGTTCTCCGTTTCTTGGTTGGTGACTGTTTGCAAATAAGTTGTCATCTTCCATGCAAGCACTGGATTCCTCTATGCAACCAATTTCACCTAGCCACTTATAGCAACCACTCACCTGTTTACACATTTTTAACTAGTGACCTGTTGATGACAGGGGGTCAAAGTGTGGTCTAAAACACCAATACTTAGCTGGTTAAACTTTTTTTTTTCCTTTTTTTGTTTTGTTTTAATTTTAGGAAAGCCACAGATATCACCTTTAAATTAGTTTTCATTTAGTGGGATTCCATCACTTTGTTTTTATTTCTGACCAACTCTGGGGGTGAAAGATTTGTCTTCTGCTGCTGAACTGCGCTTGCACGCTTGTTGCTAGCATTATCTGCTTGCTTGTTTGTGCTGGCAAGTTATACCACCCAGGAGTTTTACTTGCATTGCTAGTAAACGTTAAAGTTTTGGCCCATAAAACCAAAACAAAGAGCTTAAAGATGCATTAAAAGTTTGCAGAGCTCAAACTTGTTTCTTCTCAAGTTCGCCACAGTTCTTCATAGAAGTGATCGCGATGAATTCTGAATCCTGTGTGGCATTTCTCCTTTTTCGAAATAAACTCAGACATATTTTGGGCATTTCCATGCTATAATTTCTTGTCACTTACTGGCCAAAATATACAGTAATTCCAATTTCTCTGAAATAATGTAGCAGCAAGTTTATAAATGCAGCTCTATTTTACAATGTCTTCAGTCATAAACTAAAATTTTGCTTCAGACCCTGAACTCTTTGGCCCCAGTAACTTTGCTTGCAACCCACATGCTTCATTATTATAAACTGGAACCACCTCTGAACATTAAAGGTACTTCTCAACACCCACACCATCTGCCCACATCTATTAATCTGGAGTGGGTATTTCCTCTTGTCCCGCCTCTACGATACAGCGTGTTCCCATATGTATTTTCATAAAAGCACTCGTGAAGAGGATTCGAACAGGCTTCATGACTCTTGCTTGAACCGCGCTGAGACAAAAACACCACCGGTACACACAGCCTAGCAGTTTTTCACAAGGCCTCCGTGTGATTGTGAACAACAATGGCCTGCCTCACAATGTGCATGTAATTCAGCACAGCAGCTCAGCTCCCGCACAGACACACAAACCGAACCTCAATTAATAGACTTCAATACATCTCATTGAAATTTCTGTTATCTCGAGCTGTATTCAGACTCAGCTGTTGTGGTGCTTGCTGCAGAACTAATCGATGCTAAACAATCCTTAGCTTGTGATTTGTGTCCGCTCCGTCCCTGCGGTCATTACTTAGCGACAAAATGTGGCTCAGGGCTGACTAAAGCTTCCTACAGTACTTCTTGATAAAAGGAACACAGATGATGAAACCACTGCAGAGGGGAGGTAGTCGTCTAATGTGCCACAGCCTCGAGTCATGTTGCCGGATGCTGATGATGTCCCACTTCTGGTACAGTGGCTGATGACATCATTTAGAGTTTAGATGATGGAAGAGGAGGACGGTTGCTAAACAAAGGCTTCAGTTCTCAGTTTGATGCCAGCAGAAAATCAAACCCGACTCCTCTGCTTTGAAATGTAGTCTGCTGTGACATGTTATCACCCTCCTGCAGAGATTACTTGGCAATGTCACAAGAACTCCTTGAATGTTTTGGGCCTTTTTAAGTATGTAAATGAATTGAAATTTTAAAAAAAAGAAAAGAAAGGAAAAAGACAAGAGTGAATTTCAGCAGACAGCCACGAGCCCCAACAACAAGCTGCCAGCCTTCTGCTGCTGTCTCACTTTAACTTACGTGTAAAGTTCGCCTCTGAGCTTTCTGCAGGTTGTTGTTGGTTGTGTTTCTGTTTTTTCCACCCGATATAAAGCTGTGAGCTGAGACAGGTCCAGGTGTTTTCGTGTGTATGTGAGAGTGTGTGTGTGTTTGTGTTTAACTCTGAGCCTGGGTGTTGATAAAAGTCTCTGAGATATGAAGCAAAACAGGACGTCCCCTCACTGTCTCTGTTGTTTTCACACATTAGCATGACTGCAGTACGCTTGTGCCCCTGGGGAGGATGCAGGGTTAATATTTGTAAATACTAATTAATGAAAGCAGCCCCCAGCCTTATGAAACACCACAGCCAGGAGCCAAGAAACGCCAGATATTGCCCGAATAACCAGCTTGTAAAATGCAATCTTGATCTCCCTCTCAGCTCCTACCCAGCTTACTTTGCGTGTTAGATGAGGCAGAGATGTAGGAGACGCCATGAGCAAACATGTGGGCGTGTGTCAGAGAGAGAGAATTAGGACCAATGCAATAACTTGTCTATCAGATCTGCCTGTGGCATTAATGAGCTTTCATTAAACTGTGGTTGCGCGCTTTCTCTGGATTTCTCTCTCGGTTTTTTTTTCTTTTTCTTTGTGTATAAAAGGGAAAATTCCCACACATCAGTTGCAGTTATTACAATTATTCCATCTAATCATCATGGATGATTCATCACGGATCATCAGTTCACAACGAGTTAAATCTTTATCAGCTCTAAATCTGCTTAGATTTTTTTAATACCACTGAAAAGAAAAGAAAAAATCCTGCATGAATTTATGTTGTGTGTTGCAGATACTGACGCAGACATGAATACACTCACAAACCACTTTTTTAGGTACGCCTATTTAACCGCTCAGTAATGCAAATATCTAATCAGCCAATCACATGGCAGAAACTCGGTGCATTTAGGCATGTAGACACGCTCAAGATGACCTGCAGTATCAATTCAATTCAATTCAATTTATATGGCACCAAGTAAGAGCAACAGTCACCTCAAGACACTTTATATTGTAAGGTAAAGAGAAAATCCCAACGATCAAACAATCAGAATGGGGAAGAAATGTGATTTAAGTGACTTTGAAGGAGGCATGTTTGTAGGTGCCAGACAGGCTAGTCTGAGTATTTCAGAAACAACCATCTCGAGGGTTTACAGAGAATGGTCAGAAAAAGAGAAAATATCCAGTGAGCGGCAGTTCTCTGGGTGAAAATGCCTTGTTGATGTTAGAGGTCAGAAGAGAATGGCCAGACTGCTTTGAGCTGCTAGGAAGACAACAGTAAGTCAAATAACCACTCGTTACAATCAAGGCAGACGAGGAGCATCTCCGAACACACAACATGACAAGCCTTGACGCATGTGGGCTACATTGCTAACCCCAAGAATTTCCCACTACTCAAGTAAAACCAAGTTACTTGAATGTATGGTGCTGTGGTGCTTACTGCTAAAATTAGCCTGTTATATCATATTTACTTAAGTTAGAAATGAGATTAACAGTTTGAGAAATGACAATTTGACAAAGTGAAAGTTTCAGGTTTCAGGTCAGTGCATACATGTCTTGTAAACATTTTGCAGCTGCACCAGGAAAACAAAGCTTTAAGATCCACTGTCAGCAGTGTTACTTTGTAATACCTCAGTAATGGCATTGCATTCGTGTTTAATACAGTAATGTCAGGGAACACTGCTCCTAAATTAAGTAATCACATTACAGTTACTCAGTCCATTTTCTGCCTGGTTACCAGGGAAGCAGTTTTAGCAGAGATGCTCAGACCCACACACCAGAGGGACATAATCTCTCCAGCATGATAAAAACCTAATGTGCCTTTATATGTACACACACACGCACATAGCCTTTAATTTTCTGTGCAAAGGTACACTACAAACTCTACTCACACTTCATCCACATATACAGGTAGTTTTTATAAGTTTTGGCCAGAAACCTGGGGCGGGGGAAGTAATAAGGTGAACAAAAATGGCGCATAGGTTCCAAAGTGATTCTTACATTTGGATCAATGGGAGGCTGAATGTGCCTCAGTGTTGCACTAGATAAATTAAAATTCTAAAACACACAAAAAACATGGACTCGGAGACTTATCAGCGGAAACACGCTGACATCCACGCTCTCTTCTTAGAACAACACCAGTCTGCAATGTCTCAAGATTTTCCCCATCACTAAAGAAAATCTTCTCATGCAAGCAATAACACGACTCTGACATTGCAAGACAAAATCTTTGTTGCCGTCATCCACATGCAAACACAGAAATCTTCATTTTATGGAGCTTTTTCAAAAGCTCCATAAAATGCTGTTCACGTGTGGACGAAAAAGACGGGCTGTAATCCACATCCACTTCTGCAAAAACAGCATCAAAGCTTCACAAACACCAAGCTACTGACAGAAAACCCCCGATGCAAAGTGATGCTCCACATTTGAGTGTGCCAGTGCCATCACCCGAAGCTTGGTTTTGAAAGGGTAACAAAAGCTACGATGAACCGGCTTACAGCACCATGCGTGCGTGCCCACACCTGGTTTAACATGAGTGGTGGTAGGTTTGTGGGCTTATTTTTGCTGACTTTGCTGTTGGTTTGTGGTGATTTTAAAGAAGGATCATTTTTGAATGGATTTGTGCTGATCCATGGGCATATATAGCTTCAAAGTATCTGAGACTTCCATGGCAGTGCATTCATAATGCAAAGATAATGTCATGAGTAGTGAAACAAATTACTTTCTACAGGGTGTAAATAAGTACAATCAACTTTTATGTAAAAGCACAATATTCTTTTTTTTTTTTAAATAATAAAACTAAGACTGAATATTGGACCCTAAGTGTAAATAGGCACCCTTTTCAATAGTTTTAAGAGCTGATTATAAATTGAGGTGATGTTCATATAACTAGCAACACAAAAATTACCATAAGGATACTGATACAGCCGATATTTATTGAAGTGTTTCATTTAAGAGAGAAAATATCTTTTTCATGTTGATGTGCAAACATGTATCAGATGGAATTTGCGGCATTTCTCTCTGAAAAGCACCTCTTGCTCTGATACATTCGTGTGTTTACCGGTTAGCCTTGAGAGTGTTCCAGAGTGTGATAACCTTGCAGGGGGGCGGCACACTCTCGCTTAAAAATAGCTCCCTTAATATTGGACGTCAGCTCAAGGTTGACTGCCATTCACTCTTATGGCTCAACTTGCCTCTGCATTGCCCCTCACGCTCGTAGAAGTTAACATGTTTAAAAGCTTTTCATTGATTTGTCTGCTCTGACGCCGCAGCACAATGATGAAACATGTTTAGTCACTACAGGGGGCCTAACAAGGTTTTGTTCTGCTTTAGCTTACAATTGAGGGTTGCTGGATCAACACACACGTTAAATTGGACATTTCACCCGTGTGCAGTGGGTAAAGATGGTGCAGCAGTGCCAGTGTGGAGCTGATATCTGCTGATATCCTGTTGATTTTAGCTGTACTTTCTGCTGAGAGCCTTAACCCTCAGTTCTTTAAAATAGCTGCTCTCATAAATGTGAGTCTGTGCACTAAATGCTGCAACCTAAATCAGAGCTGTGCATTTTCTGTGCTTATTTTGAAACTCCGCTGTACAGTGTGCTTAGCCAGTGCACTTCCTAACTTGTTCATCTCTTGTAAATTAAGTCATTTCACACTAGGATGCTCCAAATTAAAAATTTTCACACAAATCAAGTCACACTCTAAATTCCCCTATGCACTCAGAGATCTCCGAGGACCTGCGGGCTCTAATGGGCCGTGTTTATGATCTGACTAAAAACATACCTTCTGTGAGGTCCCCATTATCAGCAGTGACATTTATTTTTCCATGACACAAACAGGTTGACAGAGTTTCTTTTTTGCTGAAAGGTGCTTTCAACCACCGCACCGCAATCTTCTTGTCACGAGGCAAACATCGCTGTGAAAGTATTCTTTCTCACAAAGAAAATGTGCTGCTGTCATGCTCACAGTGGCGTAGACTTTTCACTGATTGCACACTTGTTGCAGAAGCAGGTTGCTGCTTGTCACTTTGGCCACCTGAAGCTGTTTGCTGTTATTTTTCTACTGTGACAGGACTATTTTGTCTGTAACACATCAGCATGGTGCCACACTGATTCTGTTAGCTGTAGTAAGTGCCCATTGACTCTTATTAATAATACCAAAGCTGGCTGTTTGGTTGGAAAAGTTTTCCCTAATGCACTTTAAGACACACAGCTGGGCTGAGTCTCCCAAAATGTAAGCACTGAATTTGCTTTCAGGTTTTTGAAAAGTATCCTATTCAAAGATGAGCTCAATGAAAAAAGAGAAGACACAAAAATTTGTCACAGTGACATTTGTGCTATTCAAATCAACTGAACGGTGCAAGGGCACAGTGAGTACAAGGACAGCTCAACATTGCAGAACAGAGAGCTTTAACTATGGTATTATACACTCACAATAAAGGGATTAAAATGACCCCTTGTTAACAGTTGATAGCATTGTTAATGGCAGACGGATGGCTTTATGCAGTAGGCGAAATGATGAGGTAACTGCTGAGATTAGCTGGTATTACTGTAAGTATACATAATGTCATTTGTCTGTATGAATCTGACTTCTTATCTATTCTTCTTGGAGAAATAATTCTAGATATTCACAGAAATAAACAGCTTTAAGAGTTTTTGTTATTAGCAAAGCTTTATTTAGTTAAGATAATATTAGATGAGACTTCATCGCCCTGGAGGAACTTTGTCTTGAACACAAAATTAGAAATACATAGGGCATCCATTCAACATCAAAATGTCCTCTGCAAGAGAGGTCCCATGTGCATCCGTTCCCATGCCACCATCCCTCAAAATGACAAATATTATACACATAAGCGTGTCCCACTGAGGAAAAAAAATGTGTTCCACTCAAATTGCATTAAAGCTGCACTGATAAATTATTGATGTGAAGAGTGGATGTGTAAAAGGGTCACTCTTAGTGAGAAACCCACTGAGAATCACCAGCCAACAGCACACTTCCTCTCAACATTTTCAGCTCATTGTTTACCTCTCCAGTCCACAGTGTTGTACAGTTCGTATCAACGTTGTTAACAGCCACAACAGCCAGCAGTTTTTACCAAAAACACTCTTTTTCAAAAACCTTCCAAGTACCGTACTGAAGATTGATGCTGTTAGCAACTAGCTGCAGAACAAAAAGGAGCATCTTGTAGCTAACGAGCGATTTCACTCCAGAGGTGGTGAACAAAAACGGAGCATAAAGATGTTTTGACTCGCGTCCATCAAGTTAAGTTTGCTCTGTAGCTTCAGAGTTATTTGTCATAACTATAAAGTATATATACCAACATTAGATGTCATTTTCTTTGCTTTTTCAAATTTTCCAATACAGTTTGAGTGTTCTTTGAAAGTGCGCAGAGTTCATCTGTCCACGTTTCATCAGTGATTTAAAATTGAAGGTCTGTCTTTTATTAAACATTTGCCTTCAACAATAATTAAACAGTAAATAGTATAATTTAATAGTTCGTTTCACTAAATTTATGGATGAGCTTGATGACTCACTTGTCACCTAGAATGCAGCACATATGATGTTGTCAAGTCTTAAAAAAAAAAAAAAAATTATGCTGATGTCCTAATGATGTCATGGTGAAGTCACAGAGACACTGAATATGAAACCAAGCTTCTAGGAAACACAAACATGAGGCTGTATTATGATTTGGGTCCAGTGGCTAAATCGATAAATCAATGTGATGATCCCATAAAAGTTTTTTTATGTCTTTCCTTTTTCTTTTGTCTTACACCACTACTGGATAGGGATAGGCTGTAAAACTGAATAGGAGATATATATATATATATATATATATATATTTGAAATGGCTCTTAATCTAATCAGAATGTGATCCATTGTTTCCATAATGCTGGAAATCTAGCAAAGCTGGCCTGTTGTTTCAGTCGCACGTACACTCTACCAGCTTGACTTCGAGAGATGCTGTGCTCTATGGGCCCAAAATTACGGAAGCGTGCGGAACACGGAGGAAGCTTGGAATTTATTTTTTGATATATGCACCACTGAGCAACTCGTGTTCAAATAACTGAGGCACCATCTTGTCATCAATGCAACATGCACCTGAACCCGTGGATGTGGATTTGGAAAGGTAGAATCTATTCTATTATATGCTTGCACTACACGGTGCCAGTTTAAGTGTTTTGTTTTGCTTTTTTTTTTTTTTTTTAAAAAAAAAAAATTTTTTTTTAAAATT
>VVHJ01056357.1:62993-76621 GCA_015107715.1 Tylochromis polylepis
ATGAGTACATATGAAAGATTACTGATGAAAAGCTGTGTTTAGGGACACAAAATAATTTTGGGAAATTCATGTTGAGGAACACGAAAAAAGATCAAACAACACAATTAAAGAAAATACTGATCATGACTAGATTGCAACCTGCCAGAGACCATGCCCTGCAGCAAGATAGTGTGGCCACCTCACACTGGCAGTAATGCAGACCCCTCTGGATCAAGAGCAAAGCCAGTCCCGATATGCTTCCTATTGAAGATGCCTGGAACATACTGGGTAGCAGAAGCAGACACAACCAATGACCGCTCCACAGCTGTAAGCTGCACTCATCCAGGAATGAAGGGAAAGGCAATAACAGATCCACACAACTTGTATAGTCCATGCATCCAAAAGAGGCCATACCTCATATTAAACACCATGTATATGTTGTATATACACATACGATCGTTTTGGTCTATAAACTCTTTTTAAGCACAAGCTTGTGTTTCTTTCTTTGCTTTTGGTTATGCAAAAGTTCCTCAACTGTCTTGTTGGGAATGTTTTGGAGGGTCTTTTTCTTTGTGGCAAATCTCTGGTCTGTGGATACATAAAGAGCTTCTGTACCACATTGTTTGACTGTGAATAATAATTAGTATATCACTGGAGGTAAATGAGAAATTTAATGATGTCAACGAGGTCAGAAGTATTAATTTTCCAAAGACTTCTCACTTCAAATCTCATAGCATGAAACAAAAAGAAATTGGGGAAAAAAAATCAATTGATTTCAGTCAGTAAAGAGGGTAAACTTCCTCTTTGTTTTCATTATAATTTAGTTACAATACAGGCTGAGTTAAAGAAAGATGGGCAGAGAAGGTAAATGAATTGACCGTCCGGCACTTCACTAAATATTGAATATTTATTGCTGATTACCCCGAGACAATCGTGCCTGTTGAACAAGAGTGAGAAATGATTTTCTGTCTTTAAATAGCTGCGATAAAGTGATTTCAAATGAGATTTTATTCAAGCCCAGTGGATCTGAATATTGATGCTGTATTAAAAGGCCAGGGCTGCCATGTTGACACAGACCTGTCAGGCATGCCGGTGGATAATTAATGTTGAATAGATTTAGTCATATACTCAGAGTAATTGGCTGAGAATAAACTAAGTGCAAGTCGATTTAAGGTGGCTTACAGAAATGTCACAATTCTCAGTGACTGAAGACTAGCTACACTAGCTACCGTATACCACTTTCTGCAGCTCAACAGTTTACAATGAAAACCAGGGTTACTGGAAAATTAAAGTTTAGCCAATGTTAATTTTCACAGTAGTGAAAGAAGCTACAAGTCATTTCAGATGAGAGAATTTATTATTGTAATATAATAATTAAAAAAAAAAACACATTATGATATTCTGTTAAGAAGCTGTTGAATAGCAAGGTATGCTTATTTTAGGTCCAGTCTGAAACATTTTTATTCTGCAAGTTAATAAACCAGAAAAAAATCCATAAAAACACAGGAAAAAAAGCTACTTTCAGCTCTGCAAGTTTGATTTTGGCAGATTTTTACACTAGATGCCCTTCGTGACACAACCCCAAAGGGGTTTGTGTCTTTTCACCTTGAATGGGGGGGTCTTTTGCTTGTTAAGCGAATGTGTAAACTACTAATACTGCTACTACTGCTACTACTATGGAGCCGCTCATGCAAAAAAAACAACAACAGGAGTAGAAAAAGATTACAAAAGTGTTATGTTACAATAACACTTTGAACAAATGAAAAAAACACTTTGAAAAATATTCATTTAAACCATCCAAGAGGCAAAATATTTTAAACTGAGGTAAGAGTGTTTTAGTATTCTAATAGAAGCATTGCAAATGCTTACAAATGAGCAAAGGTTTTTGAAATTTCACAATTTTTTAACCTCTAAAAAAGCCATTGGTTAGCGCTGGTATGCACGTGATGGCCACTGGGATATTATGTCCTCTTGACTTGCAGCAGGCAACCTTATTACTTAGTGTTTCCTCTACCATTGCCTCAGAGTTAAGGATGTTGCAGAGCAGCAGAAGAGAAAAGAATGTTTCTCAAATAGATGACAACTTGTTACCCTGCCCTGCCAAACCCATACAGTCATACACGCCTGGGAACGTGACCCCACTGACAACCACCAGTTGTTAAGGAAAATGTGTAGTCGTGGATGCTAATGAATGGAAACATAACTGAGATTAATTTAATCAATGATGCTACCAATGCTCAACACTCAACATTAACTTTATGTTGACACTTATTTTAAAAAAGCTATCAACAACAACTTTTTAGCATATGTGACCCTAAGGCAGGGGTGAGCAATTAATTTTCCCAATATCCACTAGCAGTTTATAAAGAGAACAAATTAATATTGAGCAGAACTGAGTTCAGCTTATTAGTGCAGCCCTCCACAGCAGTGCCAGTTTCTAATGTGGCCCCTTGGGAAAATTAGTTGGGAAATTTGCCCACCCCTGCTCTAAGGCAAATTTGAGCTTTAATTGTTGGAGTGTTGGCTAAACTTGCCAAAATCAATAAGTGCAGGACAGAGCCACAAACACAGCCCTATATTCAGAAGTAGGCTCGTACTATTGCTGTGTCATCCGCAGTGGACATTCAAAGAACTGCAGTTCTTAGCACTTGATTAGCACTCCCATTTCTTTCTTTTTTTTTACACTTGTTTTGCCTCGTAAAGACTTAAAAAAAAAAATCCTTTCCAAATGCGTGTTTTGCTTGGCCAGCTGAGAGGTGTTAAATGATTTGTGTTTGGTCTGCTGCAAAGGCAGTCATTGAGTGAAGACTGACAGAAAAGCACAAGATCTTTTATCTTTGTACCTCAGAAAGATCGTTGAAATATTCATTACAGTGTAAAAGCAGACCGATTGATTATACTGGAATAATACACTTTGGTTCAGAAAGGATCCTGTAGGAGTGTGTCTACTGAAAATGTGAGCCTGTCAATTCAATTCAGTTGTACAGCAGGTCTCTTGAGAGCGTTCAGTTCGCAGCTCTCACTGAGGCTTTCATCTGTCAATCACAGCACAAGATTAGAAGATATCAGAGGTCGCCGTGTCAAACTTCTGTCGTCATCCACAGGGTGGCAGGAGCTCAAACTTTAGGACTGACACGAGCAGATAGGCTTTGCTCGGTCGGTGCTGATTTCACTTGATTCAGGGCTGTGCTGCAGATTTGTAAGATAGCACTTGAATCAGAGACACAATCCTCTCGTTGATTCAGAGGCAGTTTTTTCTTCTCTCCCTTGCACACAGGCTAAATTATGAATGTGCTGTTATTTGTTTACTCCATGTTGGAATGAGAGATGTGCATTATTCATCTGTTCTGACAGGAGAGACATCAGAGTAGGATGCAGGCTTTAAAACCAAGCACAGACTAACAAGGACAATGCTGGGGATGTAAGCAGCCATGCACATGCAGACACAATAATTGACTTTCTCTATAAAAAAAAAATGTTTTCAGAAAACTCTCAGCAGAAAGATGGTGCACCTAGGAGAAAACAGCCTTAATTACTTCCAAGACAAATTGGTGCTTCATTTGTTGATACTGGTTATACGGCTGTGTTTGCTGATCTGTGGGTCTGATTTCCAGTCCTTGTTTTAAATACATTACTCATACAGGGCCCTCTGAAGCTAATTAGATTTCTTTGTGTTTTCTTTTTAGTCCTGAGAGATGATTTCCGGCAGGCCCCGAGCGACGTGGTGGTAGCTGCCGGTGAGCCTGCTGTGTTGGAGTGTGTACCTCCACGAGGTCACCCCGAGCCCACCGTGTCCTGGAAACGCAACAACGTCCGAGTCAGCACCAAAGATGAGCGCATCACGGTAAGTTCAACAATCATTAAAAAAACGGTTATTTTTGAGTGATTTTAAACCCAATAAACTTGACTTCATTAATCTTTACACGCGATGGGGAACTGCGATGGAGATCCCAGCATTTCAAACAAGAGCTGAGTGACACTGCATTCCTCTGCCATGACTGAAAATGTTTTATATTTTCTTAAACATCAAGATGATGTCTCACAGTTTTTATTCAAGTTCTATATCTGTTTTTCTAAATGTTATGAGAAATATCCTTATGTTTGCCTTATATCACAATGATAAATAATTCATAAATAATAGATAAATAATGATTCAACAATTGAGATCTGGACCGTCTCCAAACTCTAACCCTCTGAGGTCTAAGTAATCATAGCTGGTAACCTTAAACCTAACCATATATTTGGGAGAAAGCCAAAACTGACTTTCTTTTGTAAATATTTTTTGATCTGTGTAAGTAAGAATGATCATTTTCTTTGTTTCCTGATTGCCAAGACTTTGGGGAGTGACTAAAGAAAACAAAAATTACACCCTGTTTTCCTAGGGTTAGAGTTCTGGTCATCACCAATGATGACTCAGACCTCAAACGGTTAACCAGTTTTAAGTTGGATGAAGTCTTACCTCTGGTAAAAGTCTCACTCCATAATGTTTTGAGTTGTCCTGCTAAAAAAAACAACCAAATGGATCAAACCAACCTCCCTGGCAGAAGAGGTAGAAGAAGATGGACGTCTGGATTTTGTATTTTGTCATCAGACAGTGATCACGAGGGTCTGTGTGTGAGGGTCTAAAAATTACAATGATTCAACAATTGATTCAACATGTGCCCCAGGCGGTGGAGTTCAGGTGACCTTCAAAGCTAATAGATCTAATCTTTCCAACATGTCCCGAGCCTGCCTCGGGGTCTCCTCCCTTTAGGACATGCTTGAACCACCTCATCTAATCAGATGCCTAAACCACTTAACTGGCTCATTTTAGCTCATTTTACCCTGAGCCACTCCCAAATGACAGCGCTCCTGAATATTGGAGTAGAGGGAGTTACCAGGAGCTATGCTTTTGGGTGGAAGTTTTCCCCTGGTAGTGTCTCCTAAGGCGAATTGATCTTGGGTGAGAGGCCAGACTAAGAGCAATTCAGAAAAGCCCTATGAAACACAGTACAACAAGGGACATAGTTACTCTGCTTGGTATTGGGCTAACAGGGCTCTAGGGACCCTAGAAGTTGTCAGGCCCGGCCTGAAAGACCTACCAGGTTATGCTGACCTGTGGACCCACCAGCTGAAGGAGGAGTCATAGGAGTTTGGTGCTTTGTTGATCAGGTGGCAGTCAGAGGCAGAAACAATAGTGATCTGATCCTTGGTTGGCAAATGTGGCTAAACTAACCTGCTAAACTAAATTCTCTATAAAGGTACTGAGGCACAAAAACAACTACAGTGTTTTTATTTGCTTACTGTTGTCTCTTTGATCAGTTTATTATAGACCTACTGTAGTTTCCAATTACTAACATCCATGATCAATAATTCTGGATAGAAATCCAATGAAAGACCCAAGCCAACATTGAACTGTACTTAATAATGGCCATAGTCTTTATACATGAAGCGTGATAAATATTATTGGTCTGTGCTGTGAGGCTGCCATAAAAACTATTAAAAATACAATAGAGACCTACATTTGAAATGAACACAAGCCCTGAAGTTTATTTTGAGTAAATCCCACATACTCTCTAGTGATGTGAGTACTTCACAGTGCTCCAAATGCGTATGAATCCATCTCTGAAAATAGTTCACAAAGGTACAGTTTCACTTCTGTCTGAGTCACACTTAGTTAAAATCAGTGATCTGTCTTTCATTATTTCACTTAAAAAAATTATATATATATAAATTGAAAAAATACAGATATTCGTAGCAGACAATTTTTGTCCTTAAGGTGTCAAAAAGTGTCATTTTGTCAAGGATGCTGGCGTTTTACAAACATCCCAGCAGCTCTGGTGTCCTGATGTGTGTGATTAAGGGAGCTATTGAGACAGGTCTCCCACATCATCACATGCGTCACATGGATGCTTTGGTTTCTTTTGTTTAATGTGACCAAAGTCATTTTTAGCATCAAATCAAGTTTTCGTTGCCTAAAATGTGAGTCAGATAAAACAACAAACAACCTGTGATTTGTTACCGAGTCACCACAGACTGCAAAGGTAGACTTTGTGTGTAGTGGGCAGTGTCTGACTACCTGGAGTAGGAATAAGTTGAAAATTTAAGGTTAAGGAGGTGTTCAAAAAGGAAAAGTCAGAGTCTTGTGAAAAAAATACCAAACAAAATTACTTTAAACTTAACGTGTACAACCGTGAGAATAGACCTGTGTGGATAGATTCTGGTTTGTATTTCTTTCCTCAGGACTGATAAATATTCCCTCAAATAGTCTAGGAAAACTCCGTTATACAAGTGGGAGAAATATCGATTAAGACTGACAACAGTTTCCGTCAACTATCATTCATTGCGGACACCTTCGTACGCTGCCGAGTGGAAAATGTCTCTGATTCTGCTGTCGCTTTTCTTCTGTCCTCTCATGTGTAAAAACAACAGCTGGACACAATCTCTGGTTGTTGAAAAGTAGATTTGGAAATGTGAGAAGTCACAGGCTGCTGAAAGATATTGTTTACATCAGTAGCTCAAGCAGGAGCTTTAAATTGAATTGAGATTGAATTAATTTCAAGTAAATAAAAAATCTGTGCTGAGGTACAAGAATGTAGGTGGAAAGTAAACATCACAGCAACATATACACGTACACCACAGTGACTCATACAGTGTTTTCAATACGAGTAATTAATGATCTTTGCATCTGTGCAAACATAACTAAACATATGTTTACTCAGGGGATGCTGAACGCTAATCTCTTGAGCTGCCATTGTGTTTTTCAGATGCGCGGTGGCAAACTGATGATCTCTCACACCAGGAAGAGCGATGCTGGCATGTATGTCTGTGTGGGCAGTAATATGGTTGGAGAGAGGGACAGTGATCCTGCAGAGCTGGTGGTGTATGGTGAGGTTCAAATAGTTACGTAGTCAGTCCTTCGAAGAGCATAAAGTGGTCATGTTTAAAGGCATCTGTTGTCTAGCAGAGCGCCCCGTGTTGGTACGAAGGCCTGTTAACCAGGTGGTCATGGAGGAAGAGACTGTTGACTTTCTATGTGAGGTCCATGGGGATCCCGCTCCTACTGTGCGATGGCGGCGAGAAGAAGGAGAGCTTCCCCGTGGGAGGTGAGCTGATGGGCATGACCGCAGACAAATAGAGAGACAGACTGTTGATGCACACGCAGCCTGAGAGCAATCTTGTATTAACACACGTGCCCTAGAAAACATAAATATGTGCAGTAGCTGTTTATTAACTCGTGTCTTTCTATTACCCATCACACCCGCTCCACTTCACACTTCTGAGGCAGCAGAGCGCCTTCTCCCTCAGACTGGTTCAACCTCGCTGCCATAACGAACACTTCAGGAAATCATTCCTACCGTTCTCTATAAAACCGTATAAAAACTTTTCATTCTGACAGGTGATCATGCCTGTCAGGCATAAGATCCCAAACAGATTTTTGTATTATTTCTTCATGCAGCTGTTTTTCTCAGATTTATAGTGTTCATATTATTTATCAATGCACTTTGCACGTCTCTCTTACAAGTCATTCCTACTTTTACTCTCTTTAACAATCTTTGTTTTTTAATTGCTCTTGTATAAATATATATAAATTCCTGCTCTATCTCATAGTAAAAGACCTTTATAAGGCACCTGTGGCACACACCTGTGTTGTTTATTTGTCATTTACTGTAGACTGTACCATTTTTACTCTTTATTATGCTGCTGTAACATAATAATTTCCCCTATCTATCGATCTATCTGTTTGTCTGTCTGTCTATTGATCTGATAGTCTAATCATGACTAAATACATGAGTATTTGGACAGTTAAAATTTTTATAACTATCTCTGCACACCTTTTAAATGGCTTTAAAAGTGGCTTTTAAATCAAACAATCAAGCTGTGATTGAACTGCACGTTTTCAGCTTTGATTCAACAGGACTGACAAAAGTACTGAATTAAGTGTTTAAGATTAAAACTAATTTCCAATTTTCAGAGGCTGGGTAATTTACTGACAAGCATTTTCATGGCCACATGAGGCCAGCTCTCTTGTTATACCATCAAAAATTAAGCAGTTAAAAGACCTGGAATTGATTCCAAGTAATGATCTTGCATTTGGTATCTTTTCACTGGAACTATCAACATGAGAGCCAAAGAGATGTTTATGCAAGTGTAGGAAGGCAAATTTAAAAAACTAAATGAATCAGAATAAGAGAGACAGCAAAAACTTTAGCAGTGGCCAGATCAACATTCTGGTACATTTAAAAAAAAACATCTGGTCATCTTAGAAATACTAAATTGACTGAAAGACCACAGAAGTTAACTGAAGAATTATTTCCCAGAAATCCAACTAAGTCAAAAGGCAGACTGTCCATGTCAAAGTTTACAATGAGATGCCTTTATGAATGGAAATACAGAGGACAACAAACCACTGGAAGAGCAGCAAGGTCAGATTAGACTCTGGAAAAAATTCTTTGGACAGATGAAACCAAGATGTATCAGAATGACAGGACGAGAAAAGTATGGAGAAGCATACTTTGGTGGTATGATCCAGCGTACTACATCATCTATCAAACATGGTGGAGGCAGTGTTATGGCATGGGCACATGGAAACATCACTAGTGTTTACTGATGATGTGACTGCTGATAGAAATAGCAGGATGAATTCTTACGTGCACAGAGATATATTCTGCTCAGACTCAGCCAAATGCTGCAAAACTGGTTGGATTGCACTTCACAGTACAAATGAATACTAGCCTAAAGCATACTGCAAAAGCAACCCAAGAGGCAAAGAAGGCAAAGAAATGGGATAATGTTCAATGTTTAAGTCAGTCATTTGATCTCAGTCCAACAGAGCATGCTTTTCAGTTACTGAAGACAGAAACAAAGGCAGAAAGACCCACAAACAAACAGTGAGTGTAGGCGGCTGCAGTAAAGGCCTGGCGGAGCATCTTAAGGGAGGAAACGCAGCGTTTGGTGGTGTCCATGAAATCTAGACTTTAGTTTGTCACATTAATTCTGAGCCTCTGAAAATAGTGGGTTGTGTATAAAAACAGTTTTAGTTCTTAAACGTTTTTTTTGTTAAACCCCTTGAATTAGTGATGAAAGTCTGCACTTCAGTCACACTCGTTTGATTTTTGATTCACAAAAACAATAAAAAAAATGAAAAGACTGAAAGAATTTCATCTAGAGAAGTTTCATGCTTTTTTATAGTAATGATGCTATAATAAACTATTTTTTAATTTAATGAATTAGTGCAGTGCTGCTCCACAGTGGCTGCTGCTATTAGAGTCTATTACAGATTATAGCGTAATTTGAAGCTTGTGATAGCAGCCACTAAAGGGATGTGTTACTGGAAATGGGGGAAAGCTAGCTGGCGTTGACTATTTTCCAACAGTTTCACAAAACTGTGTCAAGCATATGGCCCTTGATTTATTTATTATCATATTCTTATGTTGAACATGACCTGCTGTCATGGTCCTGGGTCTGACCCAGCGTTTTCTCTTTGTTTGGTTCTCTTTTGTTATATTTGGGAGTTATGTTACATTATAAGATTCTTATTTGTTTGCCTTAAGTTAGTTTAGTTATGGTTCACCTAGGTCATCTGTGTTGGTCTCCTGTATTTCTTGTCTGCGTGTTTTCATGTTGTCAAGTTCATGTCATGTCATGTCTTCGTCTCCATGTTTCCTGTTTTATTTTGAAAGAGTCCTGTGTTCTTTGTTCATTGTGTTTAGTTACACTTCCCCTGTGGCATCATTAGGTTCATTTATATCAGCTGTTTCCTCATGTGTTTCCACTCCCCTTGATCACCCCTTGTGTGTATTTAGTCTGTGTGTTTCTGTTCAGTCATTGTCAGGTCGTCTGTTATACTCACCACAACAGTTGTCACAGTTTGTCTTAGTCTTCACAGTTTTTCATAGTTTTCACGTTAACCTCTGCCATCCGCCCAAATAAAGGCTTGTTTTTTTGTTGAAACCTGGAAAACCTCAGCATCTGCTTTTAAGTCCTGTTCACAAAAACACCGGCATACCCCGCCGTGACAGCTGCACACACTGGGGATTGTAGGCAAAATGTGATATTCACTAATATTTCATAAATGAATAAATATTCATATTAAATATTGTAGATTTGGACCAGTAGAAGTCTACATCTGATGGTATCACAGTACTTTGGCTGATTTGTCTGTGAATTGGGAAGTCTTACTTTAAACTTGGTGATCCCTACAAAAGCCTGGTGTACAAATCTTTTTATAGACATTTTAAAATGCTACTCATATATTTCTTATTAACCGTGTCCATATTTGGTGTTATCCATTAATGGGAGACCAAATGCTTAAATGCATGTCCTGAACAATTTGGGAAAAACCTGCACAAAAGCAAAGTCGTGGTGACTGCGGTGTAAGAGTTTATTTGTCCACTTGACGACAGGATGATGAAGATTGTTGTTTCATGTTTGCAAAGAGCTTTTCTGTCTTTTATCTTTGACTTTTACTTATCTTTCATCTTTTTCCATTTCATGTCTTTCTTCGGTTACTCACTGATCCATGAAATAAATGGAATTAAACAGATTTCACTCTTTGTGTTTCAGTAATTGTACGCCTTGCGTAGACAAAGAGAGTTAAAATTATCAGACTGTACATAATATAAATATTTCTGCTGTCTTTATGTTTAATCTACTGCCTG
Source organism: Tylochromis polylepis (assembly GCA_015107715.1). Lineage (NCBI taxonomy): Eukaryota > Metazoa > Chordata > Actinopteri > Cichliformes > Cichlidae > Tylochromis > Tylochromis polylepis. The sequence goes on from VVHJ01056357.1 coordinate 73,613, forward strand.
TATAAAACCAAGTGAAAAAAATCCTTCGATGTGTTGAGGTAATCTCATTTGTTTCTAATTGATTTTCATCAGTTTCAGTCATTTTCCTGGAGCCTGTGACAATATCTAAAGCAGATAAGACACATTGTTCCACCGGTTTCAAGATAATGCCACCTGATAGCAAAGAAATCCTTCCAAGGACAAGAAATTCCATTACCCCAAACCACTGGCAGAATTTTTCACTTTGTACAGATTAGTATGGTTATTTATTTATTTATTTCGCTATGCATCTGCCAGATCTTTCATTAGCTCGCTTTTCATTCACAGGTTTGAAATCCGCAACGGCAACAACCTCCGTTTGTTCCGCGTGAAAGAGCAGGATGAAGGGACGTATACCTGCACATCAGAGAATAGTGTTGGCAAGACAGAGGCTTCAGCCATGCTGCAGGTGCACGGTAAGAAGCACATCATGCATATTGTATACAAGCTTACACACACACATACGCACTTAGACATCCATAAAAAAAGCTCTCAATTCAGGGCCATTTTCACGCATAAGGTAGAGTCACATGGCAGCTGCATCATGCAAAGCCTGTTCCCACTTGATGTCCAATGCTCACTGTGTTATATCAGTCCCTGTCCAGCGGTGCTGCCAGGAGCTTATGCTAAACCGTATGGATTACGCCATTTGACAGATGTTTGGTAGATGTGTGGGTTAACTCACTGCCAGAGAGCAGTCTCAATATTAATAAGACATGACTCCCCCTTCTCTCTCTTTCTGTCTCTTTATCTCCCTCCTCGTCCTTTTTTCACTCACTCGGTGTCTTGGTTTAAATAGTCTCAGACGACTTCATCCACTAATGCCTTTTTCAGTGTAAATGAAATACTTTTCTGTTTTTTTTGTGCTTTTACATGCTATACTTTCCGTTTAGTTGCTCAGCGTTTCATCCATCTCATTAATTCTCCATCTCTATCCATCGTGTTTCAAACTCTATCATCATTCCAGTTGGCCGGCTCCGTGAGTTCACTTTCCATCTAATTCTTCTCCACAGAAGGGCATTTATGTTGCTCATTTGTCTAGAAAAAAATAATATTTTCTGTATGACGTTCTTAATGGTTTTTAAAAGCAACTATAAATGCCTAATGGTGTAAATGAGTTCCTCCATTAGGTACTGACATGTTGACAACATGCCTGTTGCTGCAGTCAGGCATTAAGTAAACCCCAGACACAGTGACTTAATGTACAGCAGATTAAGGACTCCTATCAAACACACATCTGCGGTGTTGAGAAGAGTGTAGCACAATCATTTCTAAATCTTCTCTTTTGCAGCTAGAGGAGTTCAAAATGCAGCTGAAAGGCTTTTAATTACAACTAAACGGAAGTCTCAGGCTGAAATAATAACGTATTTGACCTCATACATTATTACAGAGCACTTAAACTAATATTCTATCATTACACTTAGTACTAGCAATACATTTGGTGGACATGCATCAAACCTTTGACCATCAAGACCAAAATTACCTTGATATTTATTGTGCTTTTGTGCCTAATTTGGGTCAAGCTCCAAAAACAATGTTACCTACATTTCCCATAATGCATTTATAAAGGAATACTCCACAAACTATAATTACATCGATTTCATACTCCTCAAATTTGAACTTTTTTATTAATTTGTTTTTTATTGTAAGTTTCTAGTTTTGGTCTTTAGTCAGGATAAGATTGATGGCATCACTATGACATCATTAGGCTTATTTTCTCTATAAAGCAGGTCCAGATTAAACTTACCTTCTTATCTCTGCTTTACAAAACCCTAGTAAAGATGAAGGAATTTCAGGAAGTGGTCAAATAATTTAATTGACGAACACAGTACTTACAAAAGTTACCCTTCATATCTTTATATTTTGCTTTGAAGGAGCCAGATTTTCCTGTAATATTTTGAAAGTGGTCTTGTGCATTAATCCTCCAGGCTTTCTGGAGGTCATTCAAAGGTTTTCTTGGGACACTGGTTGATTTTTCAATCATTTTCAGTCCAATCTTTGTAACTGACCAAGAAACAAGCGCCTTAACACTGACCTGTGAATCGTTTAACCACACACAAAAAAAGGCACCAAACTCAAAGAAACCAACAACGTGTCTGCACAGAACAGGCCACCTAGCAAAGAACTGATTTTAAATTGTATCTTTAGGCACTTTGCTACTTGCAACCTGCTGCAAAAACACATTACATCTTCTCATATCTTTATCTGAATTTATGAAAAATGGCAAAGATAACAAAGACTGACAGGCATAAAATAGAATATTTGCACCAACAGCGTAGCTGGCAACACAATACTAGAGAATTAAATATTGATTTAAACCAGCAGTTGAACTATCATGATTCAGCTAGACAACAGTAACACAAAGTTACACATAAGCAGTCTCCTTGTTCAGGACAATGTATACAGAGATCTGGACTGCCAAAAACAGCAGATAAGAAATAAATTAGGTGCCAGATATGGGAAAAATAACAGGCCTTCCCATTTTAAGCACCAATTTACCAGTAAATCTCTAATTGGGACATAAAGCCAAGAGCTCAAATTCCCAATATCCTTTCTCCCAGACGGACTACTTTGCACCAGCTGCTAGACTTCTAACTACCAACAGGACTTACAGAATCAAACTGATAACTAATTTACATCCGTATACATTGCAAATCTTATTCAAAATCTACATAAAATCTTTCAAAAATGGTTTAGAGTTGCTTTAAGACTGCATGATAAAAAAAACAGCCACAAGTAGCACCAAAGTGAATATGAAATAAATGAGAGCAATCTTGTGTTATATGTGACTAACACATCAGATCTGCTGAAAGACATTATAACATCTGAAGAAAAAGAGAAAAAAAAACTTCACAGAAAGATCATCACAACACTTTAATGTTGATAAAAGATGTTCTGCGGCTGGGAAAATGCTCTCGGTGAGAATATTAAGACACGACACAGATGACTCAGTTCTCTTGTGTATTGAGCCGAATATGCATTTGTGTGCTC
>VVHJ01056358.1:0-16212 GCA_015107715.1 Tylochromis polylepis
CCTCCCTGGTGAATTTGATGTGTTGGTCCACCGAGTTAATGTGATCTGTGAATTGTGGTACGTCCTGAGATTTGATTTTCACCCAGGTGTCATCCACATACCTGAACCAATGAGTTAGTGGTGTTCCAGGGTAGGATAACAAAGCCTTCTTTTCCACTTCTTCCATGTACAAGTTGGCCACAATGGGTGAAACTGGGTAACCCATGGCACACCCATGTTTCTGCCTGTAGTACTGACCCTTGTATGTGAAATAGGTGGAATTAAGACACAGTTCCAAGAGCAAACACACTTGGTCGGTGCTGAGAGTGGTCCTGTTGCTGAGGTTGGGGTCATCCTGTAATCTCCTCCGAACTACCTCCAAAGCTTCAGTGACTGGAACGCAAGTGATGAGAGATGTGACATCATACGAGGCCATTGTTTCATCTGCCTCCATAATGACATCTCTCACCTTCTCAACAAAATCCAAGGTGTTCTTGATGTGGTGTTCAGAGCTGCCTACCAACGGATTGGGGAACGAAGCCAGAAACTTTGGGATGTTAAAGGTGACCGAGTTGATCATACAGACAATAGATCTTAAATTTACATCTTTCACCATCTTACAATGCTGTGATTGCAGCCATTCCCCAACTCTCTGTGAATGGTAGTCATGGCCATTGATCAATGGTCTTTGATTGGTGGGCTTTGATCATTGGTTGTTGATCAATGGTCATGATGATTTGCATATTAATGATCAAGGAACTGACCTCACAGCCCATTGTTCATTCAGTGGGCTGGTTTCAGTCATTGTGCAAATGTACTGTTTATAAGGTTGGGGAAACCTGCAGTCAGCTGAGACTGAAGAAGTCACTTGGATGAGTGACGAAACGTTTCTCCAACTCAAAACGCTATGCCCAGATGAACAGAATCAGCCTTTTGGTATTTACTTACCTGGATGATTGAGCATGCATCAAGACATTTTGCCCTCTTGTGCTTTTAGTTTGATTTTTTTCATTCTTTAATTGACTAAAAGCTCTTCCAATGCCAGATAAATCAGTCAGTTCAACTGAATCAAGCGTTCTTCAAAATATAACTAAAATATAAGCTTTTCAGTCTCCATCAATCAAAAAGTGTTTCTACTACTATTTCTGGTTTCATAGTAGAAAACGTTTTGAGCACATAAAAATACATTGGCTGCTTTAAAATTTTCTCATTAGACTATTCAGAGGCTTCATGTTTCATTTTTTTCTCTTTGATCTTGCTAATTAATGATTGCAAGTGATCAGTGTTCAGTTAGAAAAAAGAAAAACAATTGGATACGAAGAAGAAAACACAGGAATTGCCATGTTTTTCCAATACATTGCATCTCTGTCAAGCGAATTAAGAGGGTGGAGCCTTGGGCACATCAAACATAACAGAAAAATTGATATTTCACACATAAACAAGCACAGATGGACAGCTGCACATATAAACATCCTGTGTTCAGTGGTGCATAGACTTACCAACATGTGCAACATACAAAAAACACACTTCTATGTACACACAGTCACGGGCATAAGCAGACACACACAAAAAACACCTACACACACATATTCATCCTCTTATTGCTCTCCCATGGAATGGCCTTATCCTCTTACAGCACTCCAATGGGAAAAGTGCTTGGAATTAGAGAGGCTAGGAGGGGAAGACAGACTGACAGACAGGGGAAACGGGGAACAAGTGATAGTAGGAAAGGGAGGTAGAAAGAAGGTAATCCACAGTAGATATATATCTGCGTGTGTGTTTGTGTGTGTGTGTGTGTGTGAATTGGTGTGTTGGTGCAACAAACAGAGTTGTTTGGGCTGTTAGTGTGTTGTGAGCTCTCAGTTCGGTATTTTGCTGCTCATTTCTGAGATTTACACTGAGGGATTAAACCAAGTGTTACATCACGTCGGCTCATGCACGAATGCATCCATGAACACACACACACACACACACACACACACACACACACACACACACACACACACACACACACACACACACACAGAGCAGTATACACAAAATCCTTTTTATGGTTGTTGTTGGAGTAATCCACACTGGAATCTAACGGGTTTTTATCTTAGTTTTTCACTTTCATTTTTGAGATATGTGACTACTCTGAATATTCATCTATGTGCCTTTTCACACTGCCTGTCATGATGACATAAATTAACACCAACAAAGATCTCACCGTGACACAAAAAACACTAATGTTATCTCTCTGTATTGTTCGTTCTCACCAACTCTTTCATTTCTTCATATTTTTTTTGTTCTCACTTAACTTCATTTCCATAATCAGCAGGACCTTTGCAACCTCCTCCTTTCTCCTCCCAGTTCACTTGCTTTCCATCTATTCATCACACATTTGAAGGGCTATCTGTATAAGAATTGCCTTCTATGTCCTAAAGTGCCTGGACAGGAAATTAATTGCCCCTTAATTTAGCTCTCTCTGAACCAGGCAAAGGTAATTAAGAGAAATATGAACTGTGATGTCTCTGAGAAATGACTCCAAACTCTCGGTGAAACAGAATATACAGAATAATAAAACAGAATACAGAGAAACTGAAGCTGTTTAGTGTTTTGTGTGATATGATATTTCTTTTTTTTCTTTTTCTTTTTTCATGGTTTGTGTGATGAGCATTTGAACAAATGGGAGCAATTAAAGAAACTGGATTGCATGACTTAATGCAGCTCATCCTTGGTATTTCATGAACTGTTCTCATCTCTCTTGTTATTCAGCTCTATCTCTTATGTTTAGTGAAGCAGATGCTTGTATTGATTTACCACATTTGTCAGTTGGTTCCGTTGCCTAATGTGTTAATACGTTACAGCAAGAAATAAGCCATCAGATTAAATGGAACATTAACAGAGAGTGAGCTGCTTTGGCTGAGTAACACGCAACTTTTGAAATGGACTCACATCAGCTTCTGATAAGACCACTTTGAGCTGAAATGGGAACATTATGAACCAAAGCTCATTCTTTCGCCGTGTATTCGGTAAGCTCAGTTTCCATAGCACTGATTTGTTTTTTGGTTTTTTGTCTCATTGTACAGTAACTCAGATGATGGGGGCGGCTGTGGCTACAAGGATACAAAGTATCCTTGGGTGAGATACTGAACTGTGAGTGTGTGAAGGTGAATGAATGTCACAGATTGTTATGACCTGGTAGCTCCCTGCTCTCTTTGCATCTCTGTTGCGATGGAGCCGTGAGTTACCAACTGAGTTGGACCTCCAATAACAAGAAAGAAGAGGGGGAGGTGAAGCAAAAGCACACAAGCCAATAAAATCCCTTTGGGAGCACTGTTAGGCAATCTCCAGCCACTTAATGGTTAAGCTCTAGGGTTGGGCCATCTTCTCCAATGTCCTGTAGTTCCCCTGTGAGATTAATAATAACCTGTATGGTTGCTAGTGGGCAGGTGCAGAGGTTAACATGTGCTCGTTAAGGCAGCGCTATCTGCCCTCCATAATGCATACTGTGTGACCCAAACACAAAAAATAGCACTATTTCTTGTAGTAATAGAAAGGCACACACCAGGATGTCCATTTCCCACTTCTGTCATGAATACAGGGGTGAATCATTTAGCCTACTTTATTACTGACCATAAGTGGTAAATGGTGTTAAATCACAAAACTGACTGATTCTCTTTTTTTTCTTTTGGGCTATACTGTAGTTCTGTGTCATTCAAATACGTCATTTAGTCACATTTTTGTGAAAAATGGCTCACCTGTCTTTCTTTTCCCTCTTTCCCACAAGCTTCACAAACACGCAGTCTTTCACTGACAAACACACTCACCCAGTGAAGACCAAAAACCCAAGGTTAGCAGATCAACATTTTCACTATGTGGAAACACTTTAACTTCTAATTTAAAATCCTAAGTACTATAAATGTACATATGAAAGAGACAGAGAATGATGGCGAAAGTATGAACGTGAACTTGTGTCGGTTACATGCTGATGGTGACACGACATGAATGAATGAATGAATGCCTTTATTTGTCACATGCAAAAGTACATAGCACAAACATCACATCGGGAAGACAGGTTTGGAGAGAGGTAGAATGGTAAGAAACTGTGAAATGCACAACATTAGGAACAAGAGGAGAAAAAAAAAGAACTCTACTCAAACAGGGCTCCTATGGGAGGGCAGTTTGAGAACAGTAAAAAAACACCTCAGCACAAAAAGCACATGAATCTTCACATCTTACACCATGTAAAAGGACGTGACATGCAACGGGGGGAGGGTATGGGGTAGGGAATGATCCGGTGTAGACATCCTATCCTGCAGGCATTATTCCTGCCAGAATAATGGATGCTGTCTGCATCGGGTGAAAGCAAGCATCGGAGGCGTTTGGAATGGGGGAGGGTGGTGAGTGTATATCTGTGTCAGTTTACGTGCATGTGTGTGCGCACGTGTGTGTGTGTGTATCCCATGTTCAACTTGAAAGATAGCGTCCTTTCACCCGGTTTTGCAAAAGTCAAGGTCTATCAGTTTCCCATTGCAGAGCCGTGAGCTTCTCCAAGATCTTATCCATATTGCAGTAAAATGCACATCATTTCTCAATGAATTACATGGAGTACAAGCTTAAAGATTTGTAACTTCTGACTACTGTATAACTGCATATAGCCGAATAATGTGTACAGACCAAGAAAATGCTGAATTTGAAATATAGTTTACTATGTATTGCACTTAGTAACTACAAAATAAAATGCAATAAAAAATGATTGTAGAAAATAAAATAAGCAAGTATAATCCATTGCATACTAATAAAAAAAAGTAAAAAGTCAGACTTCTAATCTGATCTGCATTATGATCCTCCTTTCTATCATGAAACCCTGCTTTTGTCACAGCATGCAGGTCCCACTAACAGAACCTTCTCCTTCACAGCTGCTGCAGTGCTGACACGTACGAGGACCTGTAACTTTCCATTTCAATAAGCCCAGGGCAAAATGAGCAAGCTGCCCAGCATCGATCTGTTTTTCCTCAGGTTTTATGGAGGGCAGGAGGGAGGAGGACATGTCAGATTTTCCCTCAGCTGGATGGCAGGCAGCGGCTGGTCTAGACATGAAATCACCAACCGCACGACGAGACACCGAGACAGAGAGACTGGAGGTGCACATTCCCTGCCACACCAGGTTTTTAAAGTATAGCAGCAACATTGTTGTGTGCAGTCTTCACGCATTAGAACAGTCAAACCACAGAGTGCAACACAAGCCCGTGTCATTTCTTTGCCAGTTTACGTCGGGCTGTCTGGAGTAAAGGTTTTTGTGAAGACATCAGCACGCTGCAGCTAAAGAAGCATAAGTAAGCAGACAAAACAAGGAAAACTGAGGAAGCCATCCAGCACATGACAACACATGAGCTCTGTTCCTCTGGGTTTATAACATATACACACATATGCAGGGCCTTACATGCAGGGCTCTGTACTGGACTCACAAAAAGGAAACAATATCAGTTGGCCTTGACTCCAGACTTCTACATCACTGTGCACAATCCCAGCATTTTTCAGGGTTTATTTTTATGTGACCTAGCACACCAATATTTGTCCTTCTGATGATTTTGTTCCACCGCTGCCTTTCCCTGCACTCTCCTCCAATTGTGTTTTTCTTACTTCTCTTTCTGTTTTTCTGCCCATCTCTCCTTTTTCTCTCTCTTTTCTCGCCTCCTTCCCCACCAGTCACTGTGATGAAGTGGCCAGTGAGTAGCCGTCTCTGTCGGTAATCACCACGGTAACTCATGGCAGCGCTGCGGCGCCGGCAACACGCCATCCATCACCGCCTCCACTGCTGCAGGAAACTGATATATCAAGATGTAAATTCTGGCCTTGCTGCTGCTCCCAGCACTCCTTGGATGTCTCCACAGAGGAGGGGGGAACAAGGAGAAGATGATGGTGGAGAGGGGTAAGGTGAAAAGAGGAATAAATGAGAGATGAGATAGCATGCACGGAGATTGTGGGGGGTAAATATAGAATGCTGAGGAGAAAAAGAGGGGTGAATAACAGGATAGAGGATGTGTGGAGCAGAGGAGACAGGTGAGAAGAAAGCAGGGACATAAAAGAAAAAGAAAAGAGTGATGAAGGGATATACTGCAGCAGAGGAGATATGAATAGGTGGGGGAAAAAAAGAGGACAGAGCAACTATGGAATGAGGAACACAGAGTAGGGAAGCTGATGAAAGGGAGGAGAGGAGGAGAAGAAAAGGAGGACGAAAAGGCAGAGGGAGGAGAACGATGAATGTATGATGACGGCGACAATGTTAATCCATCCTGATGCATCCTTATTGCTCTGTCACAGCCTGCAGTTACCGCACAAACACAAGTGTTGTAACATTTGAGCCTTGCATATAATGTATCTGCATGTGTTTAATACAGTGGTAGATGGGAAGAATTAAAAGAGAGAAAGAGTAGAATAGCCTAAAGAATCCATAGAAGAAATCTGTAAGAGCAAAGATGGTAGTAAGAGCAGAAGTTCCAGGGCGGGGGGCTTTTTAATACCTATGAGCAACTTCTATCATATTTGACAGGTGATTCTATACACGCTGGTTTTAAATTTACCTTTAAGGAGACTCATGCTTTAAAATCGCTGTCTGTTGGCTGGCTGTGTGGACAGGTTTGCGTAGTGAAATGATACAAATTAAAATATTCCAGTCACATTACTGTCACAATGAGTAAAACAGGAAAATGTGATTAAAGTAATAAAAATAAAAATGCAGAAAAATGTCAGTTTTGAGTGTCCGTGATATATTATATTGCATGGATTAATTCACAAAGCAGAGCTAGAGGATGAAAAAGCGAAACACGAAGCTAAAAAACTACGTCCGGTTAATGTTCCAAGAGAACTAACGAGTGCAACATGGGTACCTCAGAAGGTTACCTTGTTGGTATGAATGTACACATTGGATTGGATAACAAATTTCCAACTTGTGGCGCCTAAAATCTTAAGTGTGAGGCTGGACTCTCTTCTGACTTGTGACACTTTTCGTGTTTGGGCGTCAACCACTGGCATTTTAATGTAAGAGGTGCCCATTTAGCACAAGTAGTTTGAGTCACATCGGCCTACAGATGTGTTGGCAACCATGTGGCAACTGGACTTACTATAGTTGTGTAGTTTTTAATTTTTTACTTTATCTTATTTTGCCTTTTATTTTTAATTCAGTATAGTAGATTTTTTTTTCAGTTTAGTTTTTATTGTTTGAAGATATTCAGTTTTAAGGCCTTTAGACACAGGACTCATAAAATTTGTTTGAATATTTTGTGTGTTAATATGTTTTGGACTCATCTAGTCTTAATACAGCCGTTCACGCCGACCGTGTAATTTTGCTGGACGAATTTGTGTCATTTATTTTTTCAAACCATTTTTTAACCCTATAATGCCCTGTCTCTCATATTTGATACATGAGTTCCTGAGACCTCTATCTCATCAACATGATCAATACTTGCCATAATTTCAAAAATAAAAATATAATAAAAATATATCATACACAACATGATATAGCAAAAAAAAAATTGTGGATTTTGTTATAAGGGTTAATAAACATCTCAGAATTTTCTAGCTATTTTTTGATGGGTTGGGTCTTACAGGGTTAAGATCTTTCAGATGCAAACAAACAGATCTGACCAATCAGACCACTGCATTTGGTGATAAGTCCACTTGTAGTTCAAAACATTCAACAATACTAAATATACAAATAGTAAAATAATATTCACTCGCTGGGCCCACGTCCTCATGTTAGGTTTGACAGCGTTTTAGTAGATGAAGGTGAATGGCTTAAACATGAACTGAGCTGTGGTTTGGGGAAGGCCTCAAAGGGGACTGGCAGCGGCTCCCGGGCCTGGCAGATTCCCATGTACTAAATAGAAGTGAAGAAGTGAAGAAATGAAAGAATTGAAAAGGGGAGGGAGGGTGAGGCACGAAAATGAGAAAGAACATCTTGTAGAACTGGGGGATCATACATAGATAAGAACCATAAAGAGGCGTGTTTGGAGTCATGGTCCCACTCCTGAAATTCAGATACTTTATCTCCAACTATTTTACCACAGACACACATCTAGACATTGCTCCGGGTCAATCGGCTCTCTGAAATGATTTCTCTGCCTCTTCAGATGTGGTCCCAACTCTGCCAACAAGAGTTCAAACTGCCCCACTGTCCTCCTGAAATATGTATTAAAAGTGCTCGTAATGTAGCTTCAGCTCAAACCATGAGACTCTCCCTGCTGCTGCCTTTTCTTGACAAGCGGATGAACCCAGAATCTCAGTTTCTTCCTTTTCTTGTTTAGAAACATCAGGACCAACTCATTACGTTGAGTTTTTTATTTTTATATATCGTTTTTTGAGGATGAATTTTCAGCAAAAATAACATGTTCTCAGTGTGTAATGGCCTTTAGTTTAATTTTTAATAGTTTTAGTCTTTTTAAATTTTTATTTTCTGTGTTCTATATCACATATCCGAAGCTAGATTTGGGAAAATCTGCACAGGTATTACAACAAAGACACACAGCTTTTGAAAAGCAGAGACTTACTATCTTGTAAAAATCCAATGTAATGAATGAGCACGTTCATTAAAGCCTCATCAATAAAGTTGTGATAAAATTTTTTTGCCAAATTAACACATACTAAAACTAAGTCTATTTGCTCTATATTTTATTTTATTTTAGTTAGATTTCCAAGTTGAATTAGTTTTAATCTTTCAAATGTCACATTTTTTTCTTTATTTAGCTACAATGTTTTTTAGCATCTAATTTTAGTTTTTAGTTTAGTTTAGTTAACTATAATGACCTTGCTTGCAAAAACCAGTCTGGTGTTCCCCAGATGGTTGTAAGAGGTTGCTAGCAGTTACTAGCCCCATTCATGTAGGCCCAGAGACTAGTCAGTGACCCTGTGGGAGCCGCCAGTCTCTACTGAAAAATGTGTATTTCAAACTGGTTGTGAGTGGTATCTGGCAGTCACGAAACTGTTCACAAACACAAACTTGTTCTGGAAAACGCTGCCACTGTGGCCACAGCTACAGAAAAGAAAAGGAAGTCAGCAGGAACCAAGCCACTTCAGCTGAAAAACTACCTGGAGGTGCCTCATCTGTCTCAGCCACAGAACAGCAGAGCAGCACACCTGCTTTGTGCAACACCCACTATTACAGCACTGTGATTAGTAATATTACTGTGCTGTGTGATTTGGGTTTGGTAGTTGTTACTTTACGAGTGCTTTCAAGAGCTGCACGCAAGGTAATGTAACTAAAAAATTAGGTTAACAAGCTCCACAAGTCAAATTTAAAGTCAAATCTAACAACAACTTTGTTCAGAAAGAAAAAAGCAGTTTTCATTCCGTGAAGAATTTGCTGTTTGTTTCACACACTATATGACGGATTATGATTTTTATGCATTCAGATTCATCGAGTATTGCCAAAAAAAAACCATGCACTGTCAGCATGTGTCCTCCCAGGGCATCAGTTAAATCTACATTTGACTTTTGAGCTGATGGGGAATCCTTCTAAAGCAGATGAAGCTAATGATATGAATCACATCAGTGCCTCATATTCTAGACAGATTTCCAGTGTTTACGATAAGATTACTACAAGCTCCTGCTTGGGTCGGTGGGTAAAAGACTGTGTGCACAATGAAAGTTTAAAAAATCACATGATCCTAAAATTCAGCACATCTCCATCTTCTCCATCTGTTGTAGTGAAACATTCTTGTGAAGAACTACACACTGAGCACAGCAGAGCGAGAAGGAGAGAGCAAGAAAGTAGAGGAAAAATCAGCCAGTTCGCTCCTCCTCAGGTCATCATTACAGAGCATCAGGACAGCTGCTACCATGGAAACCTCCAGAGAGCTGAGCCTAGAAATACTTGTTGGTCGCAAAAATCAAAAGCCAAACTATCTGCATCTAGGCAGTTTGTTTCAGACTCTAATTCTTTTTTTATTTTTACCAACTTTAACTAACAACTTAACTAACTAACACAGCACTCCTTTCTGTAAGGGGGGAAAAGTCTCACCCTCTTTTAGAGGTGCTGTTGATGTCATTAGCTCACTACTCCACAGACAGCGATACTGGATTCCTTTGGGAGGAATGAAAAACTGATTTTGTAGAGATTTCCTCTTATTTGTTGCCCTTCTTGCATGCTTGTACTTGTACTGTCAATCCCGTGATATTAAGTTGAAGTCCGTATTGGTGTTTTCTGTTTACGGCTATCACATGTTAAAATGGCTCATCTGATGCTCTGATATAATGATTATCTGATCTGATAGAGTGGGTGATTTTTAACGTTTTAATATAAAGCTCATCTGTTTGGTTTTGTTAAAGGTTATAGTCAGGGACATGGCTGCAATGATTGACAGGTGTGTTAACACAGAGATGCAGCTAACACCTTGGAGAATTCAAGTGACTAAATTGGACCTCTGCACCATGCATGTGCTTTTGGTCCCTTTTAGTAGAATTTTTAATATAGTTTTCTGATCCCAAGAATCATAAGAAGTTTGTACTTCAGATGTAGTTTGTACATTTTAAATGTTAAAGGGGTGTGTGCCTGTTGGTGTTTTGGCAACTGGATACATATGTATCCACCCTTAGATTCATTATTAAATTGTCTGATATTCTGTTCAACCAGTTATCCAATGAGAAATATCTGACTATATGTTGTGTTGTATCTTCCACTGCTTGGCTCTGATGAAGACACAGTAGTAGTGACACATAATGAAAGGCTGTAAGCAATGTGCGCTCCAGTCCCTTCTGTCCTTTCAGACAATTTCCCAGTTATCTCAGTTTGAATTATATTATGTGATTTGGTATTTAGTTGGATACGTAAGCTGCAGTTTAGGCAAAATAAAAACAGATCAGAGGTTCTAAAATTCAGAAAAGCTCATCTTGCATCTTGCTTGCTTTGCGTGGTTTGTTTTGTTTTTTTAATCCAGGCTTGATTGGATATAAAAAGAACACAGAAGAAAAAGAAAAGATCATGCTTCATGATAACATTTTATCAGTAGATGTTCATTTTAACAGTCACACATTCCCAGTTAAAAAAAAATTTGGCATCAAGAATTCAAACTAATCAGTGTTTTGATTCAGAAGGCTCACGACTTACAATATTACCACATAGAAAGTAACGTGTGTGTTGACTAAAGAAAGCTCCTGATGTTTTTAAGGGAGCAAGGACATTCTAATAACTTACTGGATATGAATTCAGAATAAATATTGTAACTGAAACAACGGCTTCCAGTTTAGATTCATACCATTTACAATCTGTGCTGAAAAATTCCACCTTTTGTCCAGAAAAGGACAGTCTTTGAATGTTGCTGCAATATTGACGCAGCAGTCAACTAAGCTAATCAATAAAAATAGAAAACAACTGTGACCATGCTGCACTGATCAGATACTCATGAAATACTCAGAAAGTAGAGGTATTCTTCACCACAGAGGGCAAAATGACTAACAAAGATGAGGTGGAGTCTTATCTTGCGCTTCAGCCACAGCAAATCCAGGGACTAACTAAGTTAAGCTAAACACTATACCAATATTTCAGCAATTCGTGGAAGGATGCCAAATAAAAACAGTTATTATCACCAGCTTCTGTCATCCTGCACCGTTGTTTTTTGTTAAGTGAAAATGATTCTGCTTGTAAAGAGTCATCCTTGTGTCTGTGTCCAGGGATCCAAATTCAATACAGAACAAGGAAAAGAGTTGCCTCATGCCACAAATCTCATAGACTTGAAAATTAAACTACTAGATATTCAAATCCAGACTACAGAGTACCAGAAAGTCAAGAAGTTTTAATTTACACCATTAAGGTAATCTTTTTCAAATGCTCATTAACGCAGATCTCTAATCAGCCAATCACATGAGAGCAACAATGCATTTAGGCATGAAGACATGCTGAGGTCATCTGAGTAGTATTTCATTTCCAGTACTCATCTGAGTATTTCAGAAACTACTGATCTACTAGGATTTTCCCCACAACACCTCTAGGATTCACAAAGAATGGTCCAAAAAAGAGAAAATATCTAGTGAGCAGCATTTCACTGATAGGAAACTCCAGAGGTCAGAGGAGAATAGCCAGAAAGCTTCAAGCTGATAGGAAGTAAACAACAACTCAAAAAACCACTTGTTATTGTCAAAGTATGTAGAAGAGCATCTCTGAATGAGCAACACGCAAAACCAGATGGGCTACAGCAGCAGAAGATCACCCCAGGTGCCACTCCTGTAAGCTGAGATATCAGACGATAGAAAAAGATGTTGCCTGGTCTGATGAGTCCTGATTTCTGTTGCAACATTCAGGTCAGAATTTGTGGTAAACACGATCAAAGCATGGATCCATTCTGCCCTCTATCAAACATGCAGGCTGCTGCTGCTGATGTAATGGTGTGGGTATTTTCTTGGTACACTTTAGTACCCTCAGTACTAACTGAGCATTGTTTAAACACCACAGTGTACGAGAATTATTGCTGACCATGTTCATCCCTTTATGACCACGGTACACCTATCGTCTGATGGTTGCTTCCAGCAGGATGAATCAGCGTGCCACAAAGCTCAGATTGTCTCAAAGTGGTTTCTTGAGCGTGATATTGACTTCACTGTACTTGAATGGCCTCCACAGTCAACAGATCTCAATCCAATAGAGCACCTTTGGAATGTGGTGGAATGGGAGATTCACATCATGAACGATCATGTCAATATGGACCATTTATAAATCTCTGAGGAACGTTTACGGCACCTTCTTGCCTCTGTGCCATGAATGGCAGTAAGAACTAGAGACCTGTGTCATAGTTCACAGTGATGTTATGCAGATTTACAAGATGACTGCAGTGGTTTCCATCAACAATAACCCAGCATACACGCACAACAAATTGTGCATCCTAATATGTGATAAAGATGTCTTGTTTGTAATTTAAACCAAACCAAACTTGAGAATAATCTAAACCAAAAACATTTTGAAAGTAACCTTAGTACAGTTGTACACTGACAAAGAGCTGCTGGACAACAACTGCAGAGATGTGTCTGGATCACAACCTGAGGGACAGTTTTCCAATACACATTATCAACACAGCTTGACATGGTGAATAATCAGGCTGGTTCTGTATCAACTCTTTAGCCATTTGCTCATGGAAAAAAAAGAAAGAAAGAAAATATGGCATGTCAAAGTGATTGGACAGGGTCTATTCATCATACACCTGCAAAACCAAGACGAAAAGACAGGAAAGATAAACTTCTGACTCACTGTTGTGCTGCAGCTGCTCACGTCTGATGGCCCCTGTGGAGACAAAGACAGAATTCCTCATTAGTTTTATTGGTCCTGTGTTTAGCGTTTACCACTGTCCTAATGAATTAAATGTGCTGGATCTCGTCAGGTTTCAGCCATGACATCATCTCAACAGTCCCCCAAAAGCAACGCAGTGCCTGTCTAAATGTTAATGTGTGTGTATGATGGATTCAAGGCTCGCGGAGGTGAGCAGCTAATAAAACCGCTGCACGATTTATTGCACGAAGGCACAAGAGTTCCGTGCACATACACAAACACACCGAGCACCAGCTGGGCTTTGCTGACCTTTCTAAAGAAACGCTAAGCTTTAGAAGCCCACAGAGAAACAAAAGCAGGAAAACTGTGTCGAAAGAAACAGCACAAAGCTGATCGGATCTTGATGACAGGCTGTGCAGCCCGCAGACAAAAGGTCACTTCAGCTAAATCATCTCACTAACAAAAAGGAATTGGCCAGTAACAAAGAGCAATGAATGACATCAAACAGGATTTATTTTTTATCATAAAGTGTAACAGGCTTGTAAAGTGTACTAACTGATTATGGGGAAACCACACTGCCTGCTGCTAAATTATACAGAATCATTATTCAGTGTAAAAGACAAAGGATGTGTAAAATTACAGTTTAATACTGTAATTTTAAACTGACGTCTAACTTCAGATGTCTAAACTATCCAAAGGTATTCCCCAAAGACTCACGTTACTAAAGAAGAATAAAAGTTCCTCATATTGATGCAGAGATGAAAGAAGTACCAGTAAAAATACTTTTACTATTAATTAATATCGTTCAATGAAAGCCACTATGTTTTCATTGCCACTGTGTGGATAAATGAGGTTTTTCAACTATTTTTCATGTGAATAATTATTTTTAAGAACAAACTAGAGATTTTCAGAGATTCCTTCAGCTTTTGGAAGGCATGTGTTTTTCCCAGATACTTTTTTTTTTAACAACCTCTGGCTTCAAGTTTGGAAATTTGTCTGGGAGACCTACTTGCTCATTTATATCAACAGGGTCCAGGCAGCTGAGGTAACTAGATCAGATTCCCTCATCAGTCCCAACTTCTCCAGGCATGCTAAGCACTGGTCATCTGATTTATTGTTTTGTCGAGATTTGATTTGGTGCAAAACGAAACACCAGGAGTTGCAGTTACATCTTGATTAGCAAAGCTGTTGCCATCAAATTCCTCCAATATCAAAGAAAAAGGTGCTTTCCACTAAATCTGACAACCAGGTGCTGCATCATCGTGTTACTGTGACAATAAAGCTAATTAAACTTTTATCATTGTAACAGTGACAACATCACCATCCCATATACCACAAAAACAACTGACACTGTCACACATCTACAGTGGGTAGATTAAAACAAAGAAACAATATTTTAAAGTCAGTTTTGGCAGAAAAACATTACAAAAAAAGAAAGAAAAAAAAGAAGAAGAACATAATATTTGCAGGCATGAGGCTATTAAGATGGGCCTATGATAGCAGCTTAGAGCTGATTTTATCTTTACACTTTCTCTCTTACTGCCCACTCCCTTGAAATGCTGAATACATCCTCTTGCTTCAGCTCCATGTTTACTGCTTCGGTATGTGGCCAGTAATGTATCATCTCTTTAGCAGTGTAATCATGCAAAGCTATGATCAAACAATGGCTATCAGTTAGTCTCATACCATGATATAATCTAAAATGTAAAAAGAAATATGACATGATGTAATGTGAAACATGATGTAATGTGAAACATGATGTAATGTGAAACATGATGTAATGTGAAACATGATGTAATGTGAAACATGATGTAAAGTGATGCGCTGTTCTGTTACTAGCTGAATGAGAAAAGTGCAGGTATGCTGTTTTAAAGACATTAAAGCATTAAATGTGTTGCTGGGTGATGGTTGTTGCGCAGTCTGCAAACAGAAAGTGAGCGATCGCTGTTTAATGTTCAGCCAAGTGAAGAGTACAGTGTGTGAGTGCCAGAGCAGGCCATATGGCAAAGACACTCCCAAGCCAAAGCAGTCTAGACTGGAATGAACCAGTCCATCTTCCAGCACCTCCTGTCCACATACAGACACAATCAGTATGGCCCTGTTTCACAGTGACTGGTTTGAAGTCAAAACTTAAATTATTTTTAATTTTTTTTTCTTCTTTCACTTGTTTTACCATTGCATGCGTACCCGCCAATTATTACAAGCAGTGAAAACAAAGCTCAACTGAGCTGGAACTGGAACGCATAGAAAATAAAGGTGCGGAAATGACACCGCTTACCTTAGCTAAATCACCGGTAACACCCCTGAACAGCAGGTGTGCTGTTAACCTCCCCCCCCTTTCTGTCTCTCTTTGCTCTTATTTCTCACTAAAGCTTTAACATTTTTATTTCTTCACTCTCAGTCCCCTGTGTTTTATTCATCTCCTTGTTTTCACTCCCTCATCACCTCGGCACCACCAAACTGACTGATATGCAAATGATGAATAAATCTGCATATCAATTAACATCATCTCCTCACCAAGCATTCTCATTGCACTTATGAAAAGGAGGGTGATGCATGTGGATCATATGAGGGGTGCATTAGAAATTCTGGATTACAGAATAATTGTGATTCAGTCTTTTCTTTGTTTTGTCTTAGGGTTTTTTTTACTCATGTTCCTCAAACTATTTGTTGTTTTTAGAAACATTCTAGTGTCAAAATGCAACAATTATTTAGAACTCTGTCTGATGTTTTGTATTTATAGCATTAACAGTGACTTCAGTTATACAGCATTTTAAAATGGATTTAGTGCAACGTTGCAATATATAGTTTTGATGCCTAAATGACAGTGATGCAGGCAAATATTTACAATAGCATGATGGTGTTGCGGGATTGCTTTGGTTTTGATTACAACTGTTCTGCAGATGAAGATCTACACCCTTCTTCTAATTTTCCAAAGCTGTCCCATGGATTAGACTGGACTTTTTTAGCGAGCTGATTCTGGCCCCCAGGTCTTA